>JASAMZ010012985.1:0-98584 GCA_030248115.1 Linhomoeus sp. GSCO2_2 | reverse complement strand
AAATATGATTTTGTATACCTGTACTCGCCGATTATGCACCTCTGTTTGAGCATAAGCTATGTAGTCGATGGAAGTGCCGAAAATGTACCAGATTAGACTTTCCGAATAACCGCCCCCGGGCGCTTATTTTGGTTTCAGTCTGCTCTCGCCAGAAGTGCGAAAACTCAATTAGCGCCCCGGGGCATTTTTTAGGAAAAACCCGGTACGTACACATACTGCGTCGCACGGATGACCTCAGTCTCCACACTGGAGAATAACAAGCTGGGGCCGGCTGTTCTAACGTACAATATAAGAATTGTAGCTCTGTGCGTGTACGCGCACTGATTGGTGGAATATGTGAAATGAACTTCATTCAGCAACCAGCCCCTTGGCAAAATGCTTTTCAATTACTAAAACACGCACTGTTGAAGCCGATTAGTGACGTATTTCGCACTACAATGTGTGTCTCTGAAAATTTCTGTCACTTCTTCAAGGCGGAGCTCAAAAGGTAGTACTTCCCGTTGAAGAGAATAATGAATAACGAGCGGAGTCAGAACTGCTTCGCAATACACTCTTGCGGGGAGGAGAGCTCGTGAAGCGCGGCAATATGGAGATGGCAAATCCTCACACTTATCGCAAAGAGATCAAAACCCAATACAATGTCAGACAGAATGTAAATAGCCTAGGTCGGTTTTACAATTTCGCTTCACTGATCATTTGTCCTCCCGTCGGCAGCAAGCTCACATATTTGAATATCGGAGTTACAGTAACCCAAAGGTGCGAAACCACATAACGGCATCCGAAACCGCTGGAGGGTTCACTGGGTGTACCGGGTGTCCCGTGAATCCAGCCCCCGCATCCACGGCGAGCTTTCGAAAACTCTTCGCAATGAAACTTTCACCGATTGAAGACCAAGTCTTGGCACATCTGGTACCAAGTATCAGCGTCGTACACCCGCTTAGCGCCGGATTTATGGCGCAAAACGCAAAATTAGTCGCGGCTGTTGGCCCTCGTGGAGGAGGCCGCCGGGCGGGAAGAGGAGCTGGCGCGCCCTGATTTGGGGTCGGCCGATCGACTTTGCTTCGATCGTTCGCAGAGCGTGCTATGAGATACCATTTTATACTTTTTTAAAACTCATTATAAAGCTTGTTTTATCTTCTTCAAAATGGTACAAGTCGCATCAAATTACCTCCAGTGTAGCGAAAGTTGTAGCTCGCAGAAGGCGGCGAGTCTTGAGAAATTGACCAATTTTGCGTTTTGCGCCACGATTCCGCACGAGTAGGTGAGCGCTGGAAATTCGTATAAGATGTGGCAAGACGTTGACCTTTAATCTGTATAAGTTTCACTGCGTAAGACTATAGCTTGCTGTGGATGGGGGCTGGATTTTTCGACACCCGGTCGTCGTTGGCGCCCACAATGACAGGCCCGGAAAATGTACACGCGAGACAGCTACCTACATACATGAAACGGTGTAGATTCGGTGTCAACAAAGCCGAGAATCTATCTTGCGGCAGCGTGGATTAATTTCAGCGAGCCCGACTGACGTTCGGAAAGGCGGAAGCAGGTGCAATTCTCGAAGAAACCAGTGATGAATTGCGTCCCTTTCGAAGTACCGAACTCCGGCGCTAGACGCTCAAGAAGCGTCTTCGCACCCATTGTTGTGTTGTCGACCACAGAAGTTGGATGTCGCCGCCGTGTTCCTCGTTGACGCTATGCATTGCTCTTCTCGCTGGAGTCGTCGACTTCTCCACCTGCGGCCCACACAGGTCAGCGGCAGTGAGCAGTGGATGAGCGCCAATCCGCACGGTGTACTCACGCTTATATCGCCCACTTGTTGAAGACAGCATGTGACGTAACTCAGTTGCAGTTCCTCACTGAGAGGGTCAGTACTTAGCGTTCAGAACGGGTTATTCCTAACCGTACCAGAATTACTGTTATGTTATGTCTCTGTCATTCGGTTCCGCACGGTCGAATTTCTGCGAAGACACTACGCGTTTTTCTTTGTCGGATGGTACATGGATGACTAGAGGCAGCGTGGCGTTCTACATCAAAGGAAATCGTCATTATTGTCGCTTTATAGAATGGAGATACGAGCAGAATACTTCGCGTCTCTGATGAAAGAGCGTCAGGAGGAAGGATTGAATGTAGAAAGGTCACTGCGGAAGCGTAGGAAGTCGTTTCCGAAAGGCGTTGTTGAGAGAGGGCGTGGATCTCGACTACGCAGGGTGGGCTCCGTCCTCCTGCCGCGCTCACTGCCTGCGTCGTCCGCTCAAATCCCATCAAGAAAGGCGTGCACTGGGTGGTTTTTCGAGTCTGCCAACTTTACTGCTTCCCTAAACCCCAATCAATTAGGCATCGTTGGATACCGCTGTAGGAGTGTGGGGGGGGCAACAGACCGCGGTGGGCGCAAGATTTGGTTTTGCACAGGGGGGGATTGAAATTTTACACCAGTTGTTCCACGAGATGTCCTCCACTATCATATTTCAAATTTCAGCGGAATGGTGGCACAGCGTAGTAGAGCTGCCGCGGCCCCTCTGGCCCAAGGCCAAGTCGCCAAGTGACGGGGTCCCGTCCCGGCCTCGCCGGGCGCCCCTTCGAGAGCTTTTCGGCGTGCGTCGTCGTCCGTCCGTCCGTCCGTCCGTCCGCTCTCATCTGGCGTGGAAGTCGAGGAAGGCGTCTCGGGCTTTAGGAAGCTCTCGCTCTGGAAGAGCTCCAGAATCAGGCCTTCAAAAGTTGATGCGCGCGCCAGCCCGAAGGTCAACTACGCTCACCGCCGCTCGCGAGAGCGGCGCTCGAAGGTCACTGAAAGGTCTCGCGTGCGCTTCGTTATGGCATAAAACTTTTGTAATACGCAAACACAGCAATACATATGTACATCTACTAAGCATACATATGCTCCAAAGCGAAGTCAAATTCTAAGATACAATTTATGCTATCCTGAATTCAGGCCCCATAAACACCTTCTGATTAGTCAAAATGACCCTACTTTAGATGCACCGAGTAGTGATTGGCATGCCACCCAGGCCAACCTGAAATGCACCAGTCAAGAAGGCAATCAATTGAGGTGGCCAGACCTGAGGGACTTCTGCTACATCAGTGGCGGATCTAGGATTTGGGAATGGACTATAAGCCACTGCAATGCCACACATTCAAACCAGTTTCGAGCAGTCGAAGTTGGATTAGGTGACGCAAACATAACATGAGTTGCAGCCCACTGCGAAGGTTCTGAAATCTGGAAATGTCGTGCTTGTCCTCACTGTAGCCTCCTCTGCACTCAGTGCCTACCCTTCCCTCAATAATCCTAACTAGGACGAACTTGTCAGTGTCACGCTGTCACCTCAGTCCCTCTGCTCTCAGCTAGGCTCACTGAAAACAGCTATGGCACCGACCAGGCAACGCAAGCGAATTTGATATGACCTAAGCCTGCAAAAGCGCAACGCGAAAAAGCGCCCCGAAAAAGGAAACGCGGCGCGCGAAAACGCGAAACGGGACAAACGCGCCCGAGCAGTCCATGCCAACGCGCCAGACGAAACGGACAACAACTGAGAAGCAACCCAAGAACCAAGCCGCGAATCGACCTCCTAGGCGCCTAATAGGGAAAATATTACGCTGCTCAGTGCGGGCTGCGACTACAACGTTAGCGCGCGCACTTGGTTGCCTGGAGCGATGCCATTGCCGCCTTAGTGCCTCTGCTCAGCCAGCCCCAGACAGCGACCTGACCTCAAGTCAATGCAAAACTCCAGCAAGCGTGTCAAGGATGAAGAACTGAGCTGTGATTCGCTCATTCTCAACGATACTGGTCCTCTCTACCATAATAATCTACTAGCGTCTGTGACGTTTGGTACTTTGCAGAGTGACCCTTGTGTTGTGTACAGCGTCGCGAATGGAAGTCTACCTCATTCACCCAGTCGAACTCCATTTGAACACCTGTCAAACAAGGGAATGCCACACTCACACCAATTTTACATCTAAGTTATATTTTACATTATGTACTTTATGCTTTGTATTTTATATCATACATTGTACTTACGAATTTTATATTACAGATTTTATATCAGCATTTTATAATTTATATTCTATTTTTGAAAGTGGTTACATAATATAGATAAAACAATTTTTAAAGTCATACTGCAGTCGATATTTGTGTCGCCACAATTGAACCACTTCTATATATTTGAGTAATTTTATATTTCATATTATAATTTTTCCGTGTTTCATATTTTGCAGTCAAAATTCGCGTACACTGCAGTCGATATTCGCGCCTGTACATTGACAAAAGTAGTATTTTATATTTTTTTGCTATATTTTATTCTTACTTATATTTTATACTATAAATTTTATATGCTGTGTTTTGCACTTTATTACATTTTTTCATATCTTATATTTATTTCACATTTTTTTCTTTGTATTTTTATTTCGCATTCTATATTTCACAGTTTATCATATTCCATACTTAACATCTCTTATCTATTTTTTGTTTATTTTACATTTTAAATCTTATATTAAATATTCCATATTTCATATTATATATTTTGTATTTATATTTTGCAATGTCTATAGTATTTCTCAGTTGATATTCTCATCTGCACATTTGCAAACAAGTATTAAATATTATATATTTCTATATTATTTCTTGCTATGTGTTTATATTTATCTTAGAGTCTTAGAGTCTAGTATTTCGCATTTAAGCATTTAATATTGTTTAATATTATTTTACCTTTTATATTATATTCTACCTTTCATATTCTATATATTCTATATATTTATACTTCTACCTTTTATATTCTATTCTACCTTTTATATTATATACTTTATATTTTGTGTTTTGCAGTGGCTATTCATACAAGCTGCAGTCAATATTCAACAGTCTTATATTTTGTATTTCACATTTTATCATGTTTCGTATTAAATATTTCTTATTCTATATTTCATATTCACCCTACATTAAATATTTTATGGTTTACATTGTATGTTTTGCAGCCAGTATTCATGCATACTGCAGTGAGTATTCACGCCTGAATGTGTATAAAAAAGAATGTTTTCTACTTTATTTTTTTCATATTTTATACTTATTTTATTTGATACTTATTTTTATTTATTAGTGCGTAAATATATTTGAAAATTAAACTATATATTTATATCCACAATTATAAATATTTATTAATTATATATTAACATATAAATAATATATTTACTATTGTATATTATTAAATAATTACAAATATTTTTTCTTATTTAAAAGCAAAAACAAAGTTTTAAAAGTGTTACAATTTAAAGATCACACTTTTGCGCATACTGCAGTCGATATTCAAGCATACTGCAGCAGGTATTCGCGCATGCACGTTTACAGTCAATCAGCATTATCCTGAGGCATTCCCCTGTGGCATTGCATAGAGAATATTGGTGATGGCTCGCGCACCATTGGGTATGGAAGTCAGCAAGCGTCACTGCTCAGCGATACAGAGACTCTGCACAACTGAAGGGTGAAGATGGGTGACACTGGCAGAAAGCCAAGGGAGAGACGTCTCGACTCAGACAGGCGGACAGCACCATTAAACCAAAGGACTACCCCACCTTCACAGGTGCCTCTGCCACCCCAGGTGACTGACGTCACCCCTGGAACTCTCAAGAGCCAAGGAAGGAAGATGGCACCAGTATTGTTAAAATGCAAACAGATAAACTAAGGCTGAGCCTAAGGCTAAGTCTGGTTGAGGCTGAGCCTAAGCCTGCCTGAGCCTAAGCTAAGGACAAGCCTGCGCCTGAGCCTAAGCTAAGCATGAGCCTAAGGCTGCCCAAGCCAGAGCGTGAGCCTGAGTCTAAGCCTAAGCATAAGACTGAGCCTAAGTCAATCGGAGCCAAAGCCTGAGCCAGAGCCTAAGCTTAAGCCTAGAATTCAACGCTACTCTGTAATTGTTCTTTTGCATTTTGACAATATGGAGACCATCTTCCCGATTCCCTCGGACCAATGTGACCAGACGCCAGAACTTCCCCAGACAACCTGCCCAGTTGGGCATCCAGTCCCTTCGACTCCAATCGCCCTCAGGCACTCCTCCCGCCGACCCTGCCACCTGCGGAGACACCCCAACACCCGCGGCGTCAGAGGTCGAGGATGGGTGCGCCCACAGGGGCCCCCCAGGGGGGAGGGGCCCCCCTCCGGACTGAGATGACGTCCTGGGGTCCGCCCGTACCCCCTACCCCCTGTGGATGAATGCAGCCCGCTAATCCCCAACTAACCCACCGAGGCCCTTTGGGACAAAGGGACAGCCGACCCGGTAACCACTTGGGACGGTCAGAAGGCTGGCGAGTGATGTGACATTGACCCGGACATGACTGGGAACCTCCCGAGCCCGGACTACTTTTTGCCACGGTGCCCTCTCTCTCAACTTTCAACATATTACGCCCGCCGTCCACTTTTGTTGACATATTAGTACTCAGTTAGTGACATTAGTGACACGTTGTGAGGCACACTCCTGCACCGCCATCGCCACAGGGGGGGGGGGGGGGGGGGGGGGGGCGGCGCGCGCCGCCCCCCCCCCCCCCGCCCCCAACCTACTGCCTAGCAGCCAGCCCCGCCGGCCGCCGCCACTCCACAGTGGCAACAAACAACAAGAACCAACAACAATAACAACGAGCTAACAATATGGTAACAAGCAGTAGCGATAACAATTGGTAACAATGTAGGCGTTGATAACAAATAACAATGGGCGCGTTAATAACAATTACTCATAACAACTGGGGGTGGATAACAATTGATAACAAATGGGCGCCGGTAACAATTGATAACAAATAGGCGTCGATAACAATTACTAATAACAAATGGGCGCCAGTAACAATTGATAACAAATGGGCGCCAGTAACAATTGATAACAAATAGGCGTCGATAACAATTACTAATAACAAATGGGCGCGCCAATAACAATTACTCATAACAACTGGGCGTGGATAACAATTGACAACAAATGGGCGCCGGTAACAATTGATAACAAATGGGCGCCAGTAACAATTGATAACAATATGGGCGTCGATAACAATTACTAATAACAAATGGGCGCCGGTAACAATTGATAACAAACAGGCGTCGATATAACAATTACTAATAACAAATGGGCGTGCATAACAGGCTGGCCTTACTGCCAGCTACAAGAGACCACTACAAAAGACAGCGCCGCCGTTCACTACCAGCCAGTGGCCATTCAGAGGGTGCGCAGCTTTGGAGACGAGACAGCACATTGGAGTACATTAGGGGGGGAAAGATGGTATTTTGAAGCACTGCTATGACTGGCCGAGATGCATTATCATTTGAAGTGAAAGTTTACAGGCTGAAAGCGACTCACCCTCCGTCCAGATGTTGTTGACGGAGGGTAGGAAAAGCGCCGCGTAGCAGGGACGGTGGTGGGGGGGAGCCGCCATCGGGCCTGAACAAAAGAAAGGACGCAATTACTCAACGGGCCAGAGATGTGGAGAAGCACTCGGACGCAAGCAAGCAGTTGCAGATGTCAGACAGGAAGAGCCCATGTTCACTTCTGTCAATGAGCGCGGCCTCTAGGCGGCTCATCAACAAAAGACGACATCGATCGACAACGCAACACAATTGGCGGTTCAGCCAGACAGTCAAATCATTCAACTCAATCGTAGAAACCACTGAAGCCTACACGCTTACAAGAAAAGCCTAGTCGCTGCGCCCTTGCTCTTGCTGCTGCTGCTGTTGGTGGTGGTGGTGGTGGTGGTGGTGGGGCACCCCAAAAAAACCACAGTAGTAGTAGCAGTAGATGTGGTGGTGGGTGGGGGCGCCTACTGGTTGACCAGGGAGCCGTCGGCCAGGTTGATGTTGTGCTGCTGTTTGCAGTGGCGCTTGAGGACTCCCTGGTTGGCGTACAGCTTGAAGGGCCCCACGTAGCCGGCCTCCAGGCAGAGGGGACAGACTGCAACGCCAGAGACAAGTGACAGTTGTGGTGGTAATGGATTTGGCGTCATCACTGAATCGATCGTCCACTCCAGCGCCTTGACAGTTACGGAGGCGTCGCGGCCGCCGCCGGCGTCGAATCGGCCGACAGCGGTGACGCCACCCCCCCCCCCCCCCGTCCCAACCGACGACAAAAGAACCGTTCGTAGACAAAGTCGATTCTTCGTTCAAACCCGCTCCACACAACTCCAAAGAGAGAAAGGAAAGCGCACTCACAGAAGCCGTAGTTTCTCCTGTCCACGCCGTTGCCGGGCACCTGGACGGGCCTGCGGTAGGCCAGGCGGTCGGCGTTGCGGGGCACTGTGGCCTGCGAGAGAACGGAACAGTACAGTCGACATACAGACAATCGTCTCCTTCACTAGATATTGTACAAAACGACTCAAAGGGTTCCAAAGGAGCTCTACCGTAATCAGAAATATGTAGGGAAGCACACAACACACACCTGGTTGAAGACCATCTGCAGGTTGGCGGGTGGATTCTAAAAGCGAAAGGGCACCGGCGGCGCATTCAGTAGACAGATGAAGAAAGTGCGCTCTGAGGCAATGTGCTCTCACCTGCTGGTTGCGCAGATGCCACTGGTAGGGCGTCATGCGCTGCTGCGGCTGTTGTTGCTGCTGTGGCTGAAGAAGGCAATTGCAAAGTTAGGAACCTACTCTTATCCATGCGATCTACACACGCATGGAAGTCAATCATCGTTTCCAACCTGTTGGTTGGCCACCAGGGGGGCGGGAACCGGCGACGCGGGCGCCTGAATCGACTTCGACTCAGCCAGTATGGCACTTCTCTCCTCAAATCGCCAAAGAACAAAGGATGAGGGATCGCACGCACCTGGTTCTGCTGGGCCACGCCCTGGGGCACCGTCTGAGTGGTCGTCGTCGTCGTCTTCGGCTTCTGCTGTTGGTGGGCGGGCTGTCGCTGCTGCTGCTGCTGGGACGTGGAGGCGGCCGGCGGCGCCTGCTGCTGCTGTCTCTGCAGGGCGGCCAGTTGGCGGCGCATCTCGCCCATTTCCTTCTCGAAGGACGCCTTGAGAGCGCCGAAGCCCTCCGAGAGGCGGTTGATGCGCTCGGCCTCCGGCGTCGCCAGGTCCTGCAACTGTTGCGCGCGCTTTCATACTCAGTTATTTCCCACTACCGTAGCCAAAGAGAAGCGCAAGAAGAAGCCAGCGACCTTCTCCAGGCGCGCCTTCTCGGCGTTGGCGTTGGCCAGCTGGCGGTCCTTCTCCATGAGCTGGACGTCCTTGACGCGCAGCTGGCGTTCCTTCTCCTCCAGCTCCTTCTCCTTCTGGCGCAGCTGCTTCTCCTTCTCCTTCAGCTCCTCCTCTTTGGCGCTCAGCTCCTTCCCCGCCTTGTCCAGCTCCTCCTCTTGCAGGGCCAGGCGCTGGTGCTGGTCCAGCACCTGGTGCTCCAGCATCTGGAACTGAAAGGACGCAAGAAGAGTCAGTGGTAGGAGCGGACAAGGACGACGATTCATGTAAGGGTATCTATCTACTGGAGGGGGCAGGAACCTGGCCCATCATCTCCAGCTGCTGCTCCACCATCTGGGCCTTCTCCGCCTGCCAGGCAGCCCTCTCCGCGGGACGGCCGGCGCTGCTGCTGCTGCTGGCGCCCTGGGCGCTCTCGGCCGCCGCCTGCAGCGAGAGAATCGCCTTCTACCACTTCGTCAGAGTCGAGATCCAGATGCCGACGTTCAGGCTCTAATCCCTTCGACACGAGTCGATGGGTTACATCTAGGGTGGTCCTATGACCGATTTACGGGTCACAACAGGCGCTCCCACCTCCGACTGCTGGGTCTTCTCGGGGGCCAGCTCCCCTCCACTGCCGCTGTGGTCGTCGTCGTCTCTCGGCGCGCCTCCGTCGGCGGCCGCGACTTCCGTCGTCGTCGCCGGCTCCTCGTCGCCTCCTCCGCCGGCCTAGAACGACGCAAGCACCTACTTAGCAATGTCGTCGCCCACGAAGGCAATATCAACCGTTCCACTCCGCGTTCACGGCTCACCGAGTCGCCGGACTTGTGCTGCTGCTGCTGCTTGCGCGCCAGTCCCTCCTCCGAGTCGTCGTCGTTGGAGGGGGACTGGGTCTTCTCCAGCTCCTCTTCTTCTTCTTCGTGGCCGCCGCTGGCCTCCACCGCCGTCGCCAGACTGGCGGCCTTGCTGGACGCCTGCTGCGTCTCCTCCACCTCTCCCTCGGTCTGCGTGGAAGAAGAACACGTGCGTGCACGTACACTCAATCACAGCTTCTAATGTTTCTTGGCAACCATCAATGCACGTATTGTAGTCAGTACCGGGTCTTGGGTGGGGTCCAGGGGCGTCGGCGCCTGGGCGCGGCCGATGCGCCTCTGCCTGTCCTCCTCCGCCTTCTCCAGCACGTCGTGGGGCACCGGCTGGAGGTGGCCCGACAGCGGGGTGCTGACGAAGCCGGGCAGGAAGGGCCCCGACAGCCCAGCGTCCGCCGTCGTGCTCAGCGGCTGCAATAGGCGAGAAGAGGGAGTGAGGGGGAAGGGGGAGGGAGGGAGGGGAGGGGAAGGGAGGGGGAGGGGGCTAGGAGGTGGGATGGAGGGGGGGGGGGGAAGAGGTCCCTACCATGGGCGCCACTCTGCCTCTGGCCCTGCGCCTGAAGCCGCCTCTGCCGCCTCCGTCGCCACTGCTTCCTCCTCCGCCCGACTTGGCCGCCTGAGCGCAATTCAATACAGGCAATTATTCAGTCGATCGCTCAGACGCACGAATAGGCCGTCAACGGACCACTGTAGGCACCTACTGTATTTTGTTGCAACAGAGAGCACTTATCGAGCTCGACTCAAGGAAGTCTATGGAGTAGGCCTACCCCACACACGCACATACAGTACCTACCATGTGGGAATAGTAGTAGTAGTAGTGTGAGTTTAGAAAGAACAGGCAAGGAAGTACCTTGGGCGCGGGCGCGCTGGCGGGCGTCTGCGCCGGCCGCTTCTTCTTCTTCTTCTGCAGGGGCGTCGCCTTGGGCGGACCCCCCGCGGCGGGGAACACCACGGTCCAGGCCACCGAGGGCTGAACGGAAGGAGAGAGAACATGACAACTCTCCTCAAGGGCACAGACAAGCACGCGACTTCACTTCGATTGCCGCCACGTCCACCAGATAATGGAAAGCGCACAATCCTAGGGTACCTATTGTATGAGAAAGCCAGAATTCTAACAGATCGAACGAGTAGCTGTAGCTACCGTACCCCGACCGCCGCGCTGCTGGGGCCGGCCACCTGCTGCGCCTGCTGTTGTGGAGTCGGCGCGGGCGCCACGGACTGCTGCTGCTGAGCCGTCGCCGTCGACGCTCCTCCGCCTCCCTGAATTGAGGCAGGAAGGTTGTTGCATACACACGTACCATTGTCAAGTAGCGAAACAGCGCCCACCAAGCTCTGGGCGCCCTGTTGCTGCTGTGGCTGTGGCTGTGGCTGGGGCGTCGCCTGCGCCGCCACCTGCGCGATCGTCGTCGTCTGCTGAGGCTGCTGCGGCGGAATCGGGGCCGCCGCCGCCGCCGAGCCGCCTCCGCTCCTCTGAAGCAAGGAGCAATAGATGTTGCGTCCACTGTCCAATCAACGCAACTTGCACCTCCATCACATACAAAACAAACAATTCAAAAAGGTTCTCACCCACCGTTCTGGGCGGCATCTGCGGGGAGGCGCCGCCGTCGTCGCCGAAGAGGCCGCCGCGACGGGTGGCCAATCCCCGCCTCTCGTAGGCCGTCGTCTTCTGCTGCTTCTTGGCCTGCTCCTCTTGCTGCTTCTGCTGCTGAGTGGAGGGGGCGCAGATGCCGCTGCTGCTCCCGCCTCCGGCAGCCGTGGTAGCCGTAGCCGTCGTGGTCGTTGTGGTCGTCGTGCTCCTGGGAGGGGTGGAGGGCGCCGCCCGAGCCGAAGGCGAAGTCGCCCAGATGCCGGGCGTCCTGTCGGTCGCCTTCCAACCCGTGGGGATGCGCGTAGACGTGCGCTGTGAAGGAAAGGGAAAGAGTCACAGTCAGGAGGAAGGAGCGTAAGATAATGCACAGTGGGCGCAGAATTGGGCACGCCTACTTCACGGTCGCCATTTTCAAAATGGACTCCACGGATCGCATCCGAATAAGAAAGTGGAATGGCGCTCTTGACTTGACAACCTGTGAAGATTTCACAACACTTCCTACCATACAGCGAACCGAGAATGGCACCGCTTCGCGCGACGTCACGTCGGCAATCAGATGGGCCGGAATCCGATCCGATTTCCGTCACGACGTCGCGTAAAGCGGTGTCATTTTCCGTACGCTAAATCACATGTTCTGACATTTTCACAGGTCGATAAGAACGTCCTTTAGTACGCAAAATCAAAGTTTGGGCGTCATGGCTGGAATCAACAAGCTCGAGAATGGTGGCCATGAAGTTGGGTACCCGCTTTCCTTTGCGCGCATTCCACACAGGTCCGTTCATATAGAGTAGTACTACAGTAGTACTGCATGTCCACTCGTGCGCTTCAAGGAAGTCAATCTTCACCTACCACGGGCGCCGGCGTCTGCTGCTGCTGATTGGTCGCCTGCTGATGCTGCTGCTGCTCGGAGGTCGTCGTCGCCGCCCCCTGCTGCTGCAGGCGCTCCCCCACGGTCAGCTGGGCCAGGGGGTTGTCGGCGCTGGCCGTGTTGGCCGTGCGCCTCGAGACCAGTCGCTGGGCGCGCGTCTAAAAGCAAGCGCCTCCTCATAAAATGGAAGGGGACGACTCTAGCCTCAACTGCAGCCGACATTCGCGCCAACAAGACGCAGCGTCACCGCACAACGCACGGGGGTCTGAGGGCGCTGCTGCTGCTGCTTGCGCTTCTTCTCCTCCTCCATCTGCTTCTTCTTCTGCTCCTCCTCCTCGTTGGCCGGGCTCGACGACGGTGCCGCTTCCGCCGCCTGAATCGGAGAAGGAACCCACTGAGGAGACCCACACTATCTACCAGCTTGCACTATCTAGCCAAAGCTACACACATACGAGAGAAGCTCGCAAGGCGAGTTACAGTACGCTACACTTCCGCAACTGCGCCAGAACAGCATGCAAAACCGAAAGCAGAAACGGATCCGCATAACAGCAAGCGTCCGAGGGGAAAGAAAGTCCTCCGGCCAACCGAAAAACGCATTCCCTCTTTTCCTGAAACAGAACGGAAAATGGGTTAGGTTTGGTACATACATGCGGCACCCTCCGCACCCACTACATGCGGCACCCTCTAGTGGCAGTCGTCATCTGTCGTTTGTTGTAGTTGTCGAATCGTCTCGTAAGCGGCGACGGCTCGAGTTGAGTCGAGTGGATCAGCTAGCATGGTTTTAGTTGGTGTGGTTAGCTAACAACAGGCGGGGAGGAGTGGTTAGGGTATCTCGCGCGGGCGGTGACGGCATCTATTCAACCGCTGTTTGTGCAAATTTCAGCGATTGTCCACTGCGCCTCCGATGACAGTTGACGCCTTGTGATATGGTAAGCTTCGACTTTAGAGTCGCGCATCGACCACTAACACCTTTGAACGGAGTCGAGTCAAGAGGTCTCCTTCTTCTTCTTCTTCTTGCGTTCGACACGATTGGAGGAGGATGGCGCTTTGTAGTCGTCTTTGGGGAAATGGTGAACAGTCGTCTCTTCTTCTTCGTAGCCCTCATAGCTTGCTCTCTTGCTTGGAATATGACTTCGAGAAAGGTGTTAGGGGTCTCGAGGACTCACGTTACTGGGAAAGTCGAATATCAGGCAAAGGATACGGGTGAAATCGGCACAACGACATGCTCAACTCAACTGCGCAGCGAAGGAAGAATGCGCCAAACCGAACTAGCGCAAAGTCTCTGCGAGCGACGCGCGTCAGAATAGGAAGGGGGGGGGGGGGGGCTGCGCGAGAACGACTGCGCATCACGGCATCACGGCGGCCGCCCGCATCACAGCGCTGTCCTGTCGCACGGCGCGAAGGATGGCGCAGCGCCAATGCCTACTCCTAGTTCACAGACAGGATCCACGCGCTCATAATAGTCTAGTGGCTACCGTAATACCGTACTAGCAGATACATCGGAAGTAATAATCGAATGACGGCTCTTACCGAACTGGCCGTCTGCTGTTGCTGTTGGTGTGGCTGTGGATTGGCGCCGCCTGGGCTGCCGCTGCCCGAGGCTGGCACCGCCCCGTCCGACTGTTGCTGCTGCTGGTTGGCGTCCTGAACGAATGGCACGCTATAGTCTGTGTCAATGGCGCACTTCTTTCACACATCACACGTCGCCCGCACAGTGAAGCCGACTGGAGACGCCTACTAAGACCACTCGACGGGAAGAAACGACGCCCTTCACAGGAAACCAAGTGCCCCAGTGACACATGAGTGCAAGAGGCAAGAGCTCGTGTAGTAGAGAGAAGTCAAGCGCAACACCCCGTGATCGAACGCCCTACGAGGTCGTAAAGCGCAGTGGGCGCGAAGCAAGCAGCGGCGGGCCCTTAGGGAGAACAGGAAGAAGGCAACGGTCGAAGGCGGCGGCGATCGGCGGCACGACGGGCACGACAGCTGCCGGGAAGCGCAACCGACGGGACGGCCGTTATACGGGAGCGCCAAAAGGCGCAGTCGAGTTGGAGAAGCGACGGCGTCCGCTCCGACTAGGAGAACGGCGACAACAGAAGCAAAGTGCCTTCGGTGAGCGACCTACTGGCGCGACCCGCGCGATAAGAACAATAGTAGGCGACCAATAATCACAGCACAGCAGTAATAGCAGTACACACACTCTGTACAAACAAAGACGCATGTTCCGGAAGCCCACTCACCACGTTCGACTGGGGCTGCTGGGGATTGTCCTGCTGGTTGGCCCCGCCGCCAGAGCCGCCCTGCGAGGACAGGGTCCCCTGAAACATGAGACATGGAAGCATACACGAGAGAGTTGGACGTTGGCATACGTATGACTTCTCAGCGCCGACTTCTTCACACGAGGCGATTCTGAGCGCAGTCATTCATACACTGTTGCTGTGAGACGAATGACTGGAACACGAAATACGACTGACAAAAAGTCCAAGTCGGCGCTCGAGAGGGTAGGATTGACTGACGCCAGCCAATCAATCATCACCCATTCATCAAATCAACACACGCTCACTCACCGTCGCCGCCGTCGTCCCCTCCTGCTTGGCAGGCGGAGTGTGTGTGACGACCATACTGCCGTCCTCGGACAGGCGTATGCTTTTGTCCCGTACTCTAGGCGAGAAGGCTCTATTCCACAGAATGGGTGCTCTGGAGAAAGGCAAATTCTTGGAAGGCCGGATTTATACGGTTCTGCTTAGATATATGCTCTATATTGTCTCACTGAATCGTAAAACAACGCTCTCAATGGCTTTCGATCAGCTCTCGGGATATCTCAAATTCACCAACACTCCCAAGAAATTCGAATGATTTCCTCGCAGGGGAAGCTTCGGGCATTTTCTATACTGAGACGGCAGAGACGGCGGAGAACCGAGATGGCAGATTTGAAAGTTACCATTACAGTACTGACATATATTCCTTTCAATTATTGTCGTACTGTAAAAGTCACATTAAATTCTATTAGTATTCCACGCCCCAACGACCCACGACCCAAATTTTAGAACATACCAATTTTTGGCACTCCTCCCCTCCAAAAGGGAGGAGTGCTATAGTGATGGTGCGGATTCTGTGTAAATTCAAACGCTCATAAGTCGGACTACAGTTGGCCGATAGGGGCGAATTTTTTTTTATTCGATAGGTCTCTGGATGGAAAAACCTGCATCGGGGGTCTCGACTTCCGTCCGGGACCCGATTTTTGGCAAGTTGCCAAAAACCCGATTTTTCAGCCTCCGACGAACTTTGGATGCTTAGAATAGTGTTCTGGTAGAACGGAGCGAGACGAGCTTTGGGCCGAATATGTAAAAGACATTGGGCTATCCGATGGTGGGGGCGCCGATTCGGCAACGCATTCTAGCGCTACAGACGCCGAAACGCAAAAAGCGCAATTTTTGACCCCAGAGTCAAAAAAGTTCCACCAAGATAACTTTTTTGTGTCTCAACCGATTTTTTCCGTTCATGGCTCATTCGATAGAGGACATCTGGGAAGGAGCAACAAGAGTGGTCTCGCCACTCTAGCTGCTACCTATCGCGCACAGCAAACCGTCAAAGTCGGAAAAAAGCGAAAATTTGCGAATTTTTCAAATTTGGCGCCAAAATGGGTCCCGCAGCGATCCAATTCTGTTTTCCACCCTCGGCCCTATCGAGTACTACAACATATCAAAAGATAGTATATACCATTATATGCAACTTTTTCGAGTTCTACCTTATTTAACCCATTCCAGTACTTTGAAAATTTAAATTTTTGAATTTCCCGCCAACGGGGTTCCGGAGCGTGACCCCATTTGTCGTGCAGGTTGCCCACCCCTAGGCCTACCTAACGCAAAAGACCGTTTGCAAATCGGCCGCTTCACGCGCGAGCTACATCCGTTGCAATTTTCTGCTTTCGCGCACAAACACTATATACTCCACACTTTTTTGTGGAGTATAATAATGGCCAAAAAGTGTTCGAAACACCGACATTCGGTCAAAACACGCTAATTTGTGTAAAAATAGACGAAATATAGCGCCGCAGGCGAAAATTTGGACAAAATCAGACCAAAAACTACCAAAAACTGAAGAAATTTGGGATTTTTACATCCTTTTCCAGATTTTCAGCTGCCAGGGGGTACCAGAAAGAAAACTTTTTAGTCGACGCCATGTCCAGGAGGGGGTTCCACCCCCCCCCCCCATCCACCCCTGAGCTGCACCTACATATGTCACGTATCACTTGTCTCATTTGGGTCGCGGATTGTTGATTAGGTCGTGGGTCTTTGGCCGTCGAATACTGCTAGAATTAAATGTGACTCATACAGTAGGAATGACAATTGAAAGGAATTAATCAATAAGTACTGTAATGGCAATTTCAAATCTGCCATCTCGGTTCTCTGCCGTCTCCGCCGTCTCTGCCGTCTCGGTATAGAAAATGCCAAGCTTCGCGAATGCAACAATTCTGCTCAGTTTCATCCTGAGTGGTTGAGTATTTATCGCATCGTAATGCTGTGTCTCTGGCAGGGGGTGTATGAACTGTGGCAGTGGCAGCTGCTTTGCCCGCTCTCGATTCCGCCTACTCAAAATGAGTTTGTATACAGTCATTTTGTATATGTATATGTATATGAGGCGTTCTCCCGAAAAATGTAGCAAAAGTGGCCAGGGGGGGTCAGCAGCCAGAATCGCCACCCCATACATCTTGCAGGTAGTTAAGTGTGTAACACAACGCCACAACTCCGGCAGCTCAATTCCTCGTCTAGCGGGAGTTATGACGATTTTTCCAAACCCTACACTTTTGCGGCGCGCGAACTTTTCAACTTCGACGGTGAATAACTCAAGGTAGACAGCCGGCCGAGGGCTCAAATTTGGCATACTTGTAGTACCTGATAACAGCTATACACTGCAGAAGTTGGAGGTCTCTGTGCTGAGTACAGCGTCGGTACGGTAGCTCCGGCGAAAATTTTATTCGAACCGTTGTATCTCAAAAACGCCGGGACTGGTTGGTCCAATTCTTAGCCCATCTTGTAGAGCAATCGATTCTGCATTGGAACCCGTTGAGATTAGGGTGTCCCTCCTATAGATATTTTTTGAGAAAATTGCGAATTTCTAAAATCGGCGCACTATCTTTTCCCAAGTTTCCTTAATAACTCGAAAGGGAAGCATTAATTCAATGTCCGGTTGTCGTCAGTTTATGCGCCTCAACATTCTCTACAATATCTGTCTGTACGATGTTTTTCGAATTCTGCACCAATTTCCAGAAATTTGACCTTTTTTGAAAAATTTCGAAAAATCGCACTTTGAGTGCGTGTGGTGCGCTAGTTCATGCACACGCGGTCATTTCGACCAGCCTTGTTAACTCGCCTCTATAGGGGCTACCTTTTACAGGCAACAGCTTCTGACCAATCGTTGCCGTTCGAGCTCGGCTCATGTGAGCCAACGGACTTTGGGCCGATTTCTATGGCAAAGTCCGTTGGCTCACATGAGCCGAGCTCGAACGGCAACGATTGGTCAGAAGCTGTTGCCTGTAAAAGGTAGCCCCTATAGAGGCGAGTTAACAAGGCTGGTCGAAATGACCGCGTGTGCATGAACTAGCGCACCACACGCACTCAAAGTGCGATTTTTCGAAATTTTTCAAAAAAGGTCAAATTTCTGGAAATTGGTGCAGAATTCGAAAAACATCGTACAGACAGATATTGTAGAGAATGTTGAGGCGCATAAACTGACGACAACCGGACATTGAATTAATGCTTCCCTTTCGAGTTATTAAGGAAACTTGGGAAAAGATAGTGCGCCGATTTTAGAAATTCGAAATTTTCTCAAAAAATATCTATAGGAGGGACACCCTAATCTCAACGGGTTCCAATGCAGAATCGATTGCTCTACAAGATGGGCTAAGAATTGGACCAATCAGTCCCGGCGTTTTTGAGATACAATGGTTCGAAAAAAATTTTCGCCGGACCTACCGTACCGACGCTCTACTCAGCACAGAGACCTCCAACTTCTGCAGTGTATAGCTGTTATCGGGTACTATAAGTATGCCAAATTTGAGCCCTCGGCCGGCTGTCTACCTTGAGTAATTCACCGTCGAAGTTGAAAAAGTTCGCGCGCCGCAAAAGTGTAGGGTTTGGAAAAATCGTCATAACTCCCGCTAGACGAGGAATTGAGCTGCCGGAGTTGTGGCGTTGTGTTACACACTTAACTACCTACAAGATGTATGGGGTGGCGATTCTGGCTGCTGACCCCCCCTGGCCACTTTTACTACATTTTTCGGGAGAACGCCTCATATATGTATATGTCGTAGGAGGAAGTGCAATCCAGAGAGAAGCGCAATCTTCGCTGGAAAACGACCGATTGCACCAAATCCCGAAAGAAGTGCAATCTCGCTGCGGGCGGCGCACCGCCATCCCTCCCGCCGCCTGTTTAGACGCGACAGCCCCCCCCCCCCCCCAATGCCATCGCCGCGCGCCGGCTGAGACGACCCCCCCCCCGCTCCCCCCTCCCGGCCTTCTGTCGCCTTTGCACTTCACAGCACCTATTGAGATGGCGATCGCTATCACGTTAACACAACCTCGCGCACTGTCAAGTCAGACGTACTTCTGTTCCAATCTTGAAACGTTTTGCGGCAAGTACTTGGAAGCTAAGATTGTCAGTCGCAAAGGGGAAGTGGTGACAGTTGGAAGTGGAACGAAGTCGGGCACAATGAGACGCCATTCTTGTGTGACCAGCTTTGCAAAGTAAAAGGAAAGGTGGCCGCTTTTGAAGTGCCCAACAAAACTGTCACTATGGTGCAAGCAAAGCAATGATGGCTGAGACGTCTTACGCCCCAAATTCCGCAGGAAGGCGTCTTTGTGCCAATGTCTCACGAAGTGTGCGACATCGAAATGTCCGTGTCGTAATGGTTGGTGGCTTGCAGCGCAGTACGAAATGTCATTCTGGAAAGACGTGTGGCAATAGGTTTCTAAGTACCTATGTAGGTAATGCCGATTAGGGAGGCCCCATGAGATTAGGCGCGCAGCCAGCGCGCGGCGATGGCATTGGGGGAGGGAGGGGGGGGGGGGGGGGGGGGCTGTCGCGTCTAAACAGGCGGCGGGAGGGATGGCGGTGCGGCGCCCGCAGCGAGATTGCACTTCTTCCGGGATTTGGTGCAATCGCTCGCTTTCCACCGAAGATTGCGCTTCTCCCTGGATTGCACTTCCTCCTACGACATATACAAACTCATTTTGAGTAGGCGGAATCGAGAGCGGGCAAAGCAGCTGCCACTGCCACAGTTCATACACCCCCTGCCAGAGACACAGCATTACGATGCGATAAATACTCAACCACTCAGGATGAAACTGAGCAGAATTGTTGCATTCGCGAAGCTTCCCCTGCGAGGAAATCATTCGAATTTCGGAGTGTTGGTGAATTTGAGATATCCCGAGAGCTGATCGAAAGCCATTGAGAGCGTTGTTTTACGATTCAGTGAGACAATATAGAGCATATATCTAAGCAGAACCGTATAAATCCGACCTTCCAAGAATTCGCCTTTCTCCAGAGCACCCATTCTGTGGAATAGAGCCTTCTCGCCTAGAGTACGGGACAAAAGCATACGCCTGTCCAAGGACGGCAGTATGGTCGTCACACACACTCCGCCTGCCAAGCAGAAGTGGACGACGGTGAGTAACTGCTGGCTTCCTTTGCTTGCGCCGACTTGACTTGTGAGTTGCGATTCCCAATTTTACCCACCCTTGTTCCGGTCAAACGACTCTCCACCAGAACAGTCAACTGAGTGAATGTGTGAGTAAGTGTGTACTCTGAAACAGCTCCGAAGTCCAACTCTCCTTTTGTCTGTTTTCTCTTTCAGAGCTTGCAGGGGTCTGACGGCGCTGGACTGAGGTCCAGAAGAGGTCGTGTCGTCGCTTCCACAAGTAGCGACGGTTCCTCTGGATCGCCGTTGTCGTTCCCCTTCCGCTCCAGTCCTTCTCATCTGGAACGGCGTCCCGGGCGCCACCTCCTGTGGACGATCGTGGACCAGCTGAAAGCGACCCTCTTTCTTAGTCGCGCGCGGCAAGCTGTCGAACGCCATTCCGAGTGAGTCAGTGCAGTGGAGGTATTCGTTTGAGTGGTCCCACTCCCGGCCGACTCTTCAGAACGTGGACCGGAGAGATCTCTACCAACATCAGCAGATGCCTCTCAAGCAGGCCTCGGAGTTCGCTCAAGACGTCGGCTCCGCGCCGAAGCTTCGGTAGTTGCCGATCGCGCTCCACTCGAGGCTTGGCCGGCTGTCGCCATCTCGGCCGTCTGATCAACGGCGGCTTCTGCCTCGTGCGGGAACTGCATCAGACTCGTGCCTCCCCCTCGCCCCTCGGCCTATCCAGCCGGCGCTTCTACGACACGAACGATCAATTTTTCCGCAAGGTGGAAGGGCGCTTGACCGATGGAAGTCGTCAGTGCCGCGTGCCCTTGGGATGCATCTCTGCCGTCTTCCCTCGCCTGAGACAGAGGGGGGTCACGTGCGTCAATCTCGAAGACGGAGAAGAAGAGGTCGGCGCCGACGATACCGCGGCGGAAGAGCTGGCGCTTCTGCGCAGAGACGCGTCGCCTCCTCTCTGCGGAAGCTTTCGCGTCCAGAGAAGCTCCATCGGGGGAGGAATCGTCGAGCGAGAAGAAGCGAGTGACACCTCGCGATTGATACGGTACATAGCTGGCCAGAGACGCGGCGCCTCCCTGCGCGCAGTGCGCTACCTTCGCTGACTGCACGAAAATCGCCACTCGCAAGTTCGCAACTTGAAGAAGTCTGATACTGACCGGTGTATTCTTCAGCTGTTGTGTAAAGGAGCGAAGGTAATTGTCGGAGTTGAAGTGGTTGGGTGGGCTCTCTCATGGCGTGTTTTCTTGGGCCGGTTCTTGGCTGTTCTCCGTATGCCTTTGCTGGGGTTCGCTTAGATACCGTCGCACAAGTACAGTATGTCTAACCTGAGAAACTACATATCCAAGATAAGAATAATCATGAGAACGCGACAGGACGTGAAGCAGTAGAAATGACGACGGCGCGGTGTGGTTACGCCATCGATCAGTAAGTTATTTGTCATTATCACTCGACTGATTCAGGATGTGAAACTCGTTACACCGTTCGTAATTGACTCGTCCTGTAGAGTTGCGGTAACGCGTGCAGTCGGTGGCTTTTCGCCGGCATATTCGGTTTTGTCAATCCGGATCGGCAACGCTAAGTGGGGCAACGCTAAGCACCCCCACTAATCACGCAAGTTCGTGGATCCCACGACAATAGGTACACATAGTTCACATACACCGAGAAGTGAATCGATATGGCCTGCAACCGCCCGTTCGCCCTGGAGCAACAGCCGACCGCCGAGAAGCAAACGCTGTTCCCAACAGAGCCGCGCTCGACAGGAGACGATCAGGCGTCGGCGGCGAGCCGATGTATGTAGGAAGTTGGAGCACTGGAACAGCGCAACCGGCCATCCCACCCTCGCGAATGAGCTAGGTTCTCCGCCCTCTCCGACTGAAGTTATTCAGGTGTCGATCAGAAGTTCAGTGGGCGACCGCGAGAGAGAAGCAGATCTCCATCTGCCTGGGACCTGTGGAACTGTCGGCCAGCAACGCCGCATCCCATGCGGAATCGACGCAGATGAGCGCCACTGGAGAACCTCTGGTGATACTCGACGAGTGACAGACGGGTAAACATGCAGTTGTACTGGGTGTTTTGAATTTAGCAACCAACTATATTGCGTTGAATGAAGACACAACACACGGCTATTTGAGCCTAGATCGGTCGCTCTACCGTCACGTTACCGTGCTGTACTTCGACGTGATCAGTTACTGCACCGCAGTATTTGCGTGCGAAAAAGCCAGAACTGAGTCACAGTAGCACGACTCGAACGAAAGAGACAACATATGCCAAAACCGCACACACCAATAACCGAAGCACTCCAAAGAACAAACGAAAGGTGCGAACGCGGAACGAGAGCCAAACGCCGACATCACAGATAGCAAATCATTGCGCTCCTTCGCATACAGTTGATGAACGTAGGCAGAAACAATGAACGTAGGCACAAACAATGTAGTCAGAAGGGGAGTGTGACCCGTCAGCCAACGTAGCACAGTGTCAAGTCCAGGGTTGCGCGGCCGGCGCGCAGCCTGTGGCGGCTGCGCTTCTGCAGAGGCAGGAACAGCGAGCCGACCATAGTGATGGGGCAGCCGTCGCCCTTCTCTTCTTCCTGATCGACGGCGACGAGTCCCAACCACGAAGCCGCTCTCTTCTTCATCTCCTCCTTGGTTGGAGCCTCTCTGCCAGTGACCACCTCCACCGAGAGACGACGCTTCTCTGGCTCTCCACCGAATCGCTTCAGCCAGACGGCCAGCTCTGCCGCCCCTTTGTCGACACTGATCTCTTCTCCAACTCGATTGACGAATTTGACCTTCTTGAGGCGAGGGAAGATGTCAGAGATCCGTTCCAAGGGCACGTCGCTCTGGCGGCTTTGGTCGGCGAAGCGCCCCTTCAACTTGCGCAAATTTGGATTCTTGGCGCCGCCGAAGTGCGGACTGGCTAGGTCGAACGGCGGTCGGGCGGCATGAATCACATTCAGTTCACGCAGACTGCAGCTGCTCTGGATCAGACGGCTGAGGTGACAGTCGACAAAATTTCGAGTGGTATAGTTGCTTGAATTGTTATGCGTATAATGGTCGAGTCCTTTGATTCCGAACCGCAATACGCGAAGCTTCGGCAGAGAGGCGACGATCTGAGCGAACTCGGATGGGTGCTTGAGATGCAATATATCCAGCACCAATTTCTTCAACTGACAGCACTGGCGCAACGCCAGCCAGAGATACATCAGGGTATTGGGTGTCTGGAGGGCGTCTTCCGGACCTTGATCGACCCGTATGTGAACCTCGCGCAACGAGCCGGCCAAAAGCATGATTGGAGCTGACGACAAACGGGCTCTAGTGGCCGTGTCGTATATGAAGATCAGCAGCTTCTTCACCGTGGGGCGAATCTCGTTGGAGACGAGGAAGTGATATATGTGTCCCTCCAAAGGACCTTCGTACTCAATAAAGACCGACTTAGGTCGAAAGCGCGCCTTCAGAGAATCCATCGTCGCAACCTCCTCCGTCAGGGACATCTCCATAGCATCTTCAGATTCAGGATTAACCTCGTTTCTAAACAGCAAATTGTCAGAGGTGCTCGCGGCGGCCCACGACCTGAAGGGAGCAACAAGCTGCTTTAAAAAGTGGAGTTGTTTTATTAAAACAGAGTGGTTTGTGAGCGTTCTAAAGTGAAAGAGTGAAAGGAGTGGTATGAAAGAGTGAAAGGAGTGGAAAGGAAAGCCGTTTTCCGTTTCTGACCTTTGGATTACTGTAACTCACGAAATTCAAACTTTTAAATTTCGAAGTCTCTTAGCGGAATGACCAGTCAGTCGAGACAGACCTATCCATGAAGCCCAAGGTTTCCTTCCCACCACTTTCCAACGTCGAGATCTGACAGCCGCGTTTTGAAACTTTGGGGTACTGTAACTCGCGAACTTCAAACTTTTGAATTTCGAAGTCTCTTAGCGGAATGATCAGTGAGTCGAGACCTATCCATAAAACCCAAGATCGCCTTCCTACGACTTTCCTACGCCGAGATCTGAGAGCGTGACGGACGGACTTACGCACGGACGTACGCACAAAGAGCTCTCGTAGGGGTTCGCCCGGCTGAGGCCGGGCGAAAAAAGTGCGCAGCACGCACCATGGTATTCTTCCACACACAACCGAGACCGAGACACAACAGACTCACTCGAGATGATTCTCGACGCCTTTCCACGCCCGACAGAGGAGGTTGGTCTTGACTTTGTCCCTAGTCTTTGGCAACTGGTTCACGATCGCCCTCAGAAGATCGGGCTCCAGACGCAGCAGAGGAGGAAGAGGGGAGGGCGGCTGCGTCGGCGCTCCAGAGGAAGCTCTACTGCCTGTGGAAGCGTCTCCTCCGCGACCTCTTTTGGCGCTGGGTCCAGTGTCGTCTGTCTGAGTCGCTCGATGACGACGACCGGCGGGCATCTTTTCTTCTGCTTCGACTAGCACCAGCCAGGGACAGCTGTGTCAACTGAGGGAAATGAAATCGAAACCACCCAGGAGAAGAAAGAAATTTTGCTGAAGCAGTGACAGCACGCAACAATATTTTGCACGTTGCAGGTTGAATTGGCGGAATACCGTAGTTTCGGTTTGAAAAGTCATCTAGCTTGCGTGAGCTAAAACAAGTTTGCGGTATCGGGAACTTGAGTAAAACGTTTACAAATGGCTTGCATGCTTCAGCCTTTCTTAAGCTATTTGGCTTCAGCCAGACAAAGACCGAATCGTCAGTTAAGTATCTAAATGTAAAACTGACTAAAAGTAAACAAGCGACGCGAGAAGGAGAGGGCGGAGGCTGGAACTGGCTGGCTTTGGGGGAGCTGGCCACGCTGCTGGAGAGGCGAGTCGGCCACCGGGACATCAAGCCGGCGAATTTGCTGATGGACGAGGCCAGTCTGCAACTGAAAACGCGCCGACTTCGGCTGGGCCTGTCGGGACGAGCCCAACGGCAGCCGCAGAACCACCGGCGCCGTGCGTAACACCTCTGACGCGGTACCCGTAACTCATCCGCTCCTGGGCTACATACAATATATTTTCGTCACGTCGCTTCTGGTTTAGATCACGCTGCCCTACCGACCGCCTGAGATGCTGCTGGAGGGCGTCAACACATGGCGTGGAGGTCGACCAGTGGTCGGCCGGAGCGGTCGTCGCCGAAGTGGTCAACGTCAAGCGGGTGTTCAGCGGCAGCACCCTCAGCGCCCTCTTCGCCAGCATCGCGGATGCGCTCGGCCGGCCGAACGGAGCGCAGATGAAGGAACTGCAGTCGGCGTCGCCGGTGGCGCCCTTGGCCTTCGCTCTGCCAGCCGGTTGCGGCTCCAACAGCAGCTGCCAAGCGTCGTCCAAGCGCCGACTCCAGCAGTTAGCCAAGAACAGCGCCTTCAGCCGCATGGACGACGAGATGCAGAAGCTGGTGCTGACGGGCCTGCTCCTTTACTCGCCCCGCCGCCGTCTGTCGGCCCGTCTGGCCTGCAACCACAAGGCGTTTGACCGCCTCCGCCGGCCGGTGCAGTCGCCAGCCGCCCTTCTCTCGCGCATACTTCAGCTTCGCCAGCGACCAGTGAGCGGAGGAAGGGCCGATCGTGACACTTAGGTAATCGGAGTTCGCGCTTTGATGATCGAGTTCGGGTTCGTTGCTTTCTAGGCCTTTGGACGCTTGCTCTTCGAGTTTGTGTGTTTCTCGTGGAACGCCAGTTCCCGGCGTTTAGTACGTCGAAAAGAAAGCCGCGGAAAATTGAGTCTTCAAACTACAGTGGTAGCACACGACCCAATATACACCCATTCGCACTCAACCAATGCACTCACACTAGTAAACCAAGTGCAGGAATCAAGCATTATTAATGTTGGAGGAGGAGGAGCAGTGCGAAGCAAATGTGCGGCAGGAATGAAAGCATGCGAGTCCGCCTATCGGTACAAGTTTCGCCTACGAGAACGGTCGCTCTTTGTACATCTGGGCATCCTGAGCGATACCACTCCGTTAGCGCAATTACAATCTAATGTGACTGCCATCTGCTGGCGAATGCAACTTGCGGCAGTTGTTGTTTCACTGTTTCAAGGCCACTGTGCTCTGCTTCTTCCGCTCCATGTTTCCAAGACCCACAACAACCAGCGTTATATCGAGAGACACACAAACGGGAAGAGAAATCGCCCAAAGGCATGGAAAGCAACGAACTCGATCATCACAATGGATTCTCTTTCGTGATCACAGCTGTTGAGTGGAGTTGCCGTTCCAGGTGGCGTTGTCGTCGTCGTCGGCGTTGCCGCTCCGGCCCTCCGTCTTGCTCTGCTCCGTCGGCGGTCGGTAGACGTTGCCCTCGCGATGGCCGTACGCGCCGCCGCCCGAATCGTTAGATGGCGTCGTCGTCTTGGCACTGGTGGAAGGAGCGCCACTGAAAGTTTTCGATACCGTAAATCCTCTAATAAGCCCTCCCCCCTTTCAATAGTACGGCCAGAGGGAGGTTGAAAAGGTAAGCCACCCCATCCAACAGTACCCCCCTACCTTATGTGTGCGCTATAAGGCATACTGTATGTATGCAATGCATTGTACTATAGGACTACTGTATGTAGTAAATATGCTCGTAGTACATATGTTAAGAATATTTATTCAGTGCACGGAAGATACATTCAGAATAGTATGGGCTCATTTCCTTTACATTTGGCGACTTGGATGGGTCGAAGTGTTTTGCCCCCCCCCCCCCACCCCTTCCCCCGAATACGGGCCTATCGCCCCTCGAATAGTACCCCTCCCCCCTGAGAGCGAGGTTTAAAAGATGAGCCCCCACGGGGGTTTATTCGAGTGTTTACTCAAAGTTGGAATTCAAGAAGCCAAGACAATCAGTGGTCAGCTCATAGGTAGAAATGTGCAATACAGTATACGGTGCTTCTACCCAGCCGGCTCGATCCTGCGCTGCGTCCCTCCGAAGCCGATGAGCGTGGCGAGCATCTGGTAGACGATCAGGAATGGCAGCACGATGATGCCCAGAATCTGCCCTATCAGACTGTCGCCTCCCATGATGCCGCTGGCGCCCCCTGACGGACGGGAGGCCAAACGACCGCTCTTCTGAAGCGTACTACCATGTAATTACGGCAAAGGAGCCTAAGAGGGTAGAGGAGTCGAGCGCACTACGTACCGGCAAGACCAGCAGAACGGCGCTGGGAGCCAGCTCCAGCGCTCGCATGGACATGGCACGCTCCTCCTCCGAGAACTCCTTCCGAGGATACATCTGCAGCAGGCTGAAGCCCTCCACCTCCTTGCCAGTCTGGAAGAGAGCGCATCTACCAGTTCAAACTGTCGTTAGTGACTGCAGTTCCACGGGTCACACCTCCTGCACGAAGGCGTACAAGTCGTTCAGCGTGGCGTCCGCATCGAACCGCTCGGCCTGCGAAGAGCCGTCGGCGAAACGGAACTGGATTCGGGCGCAGTCCCTTAGAGAGAAACGTTCGGCTTAGGTACTGTATGAGGGCTCCACGAGAAGCCAGGTCGACTCACGCGCTGGCCGCCTTCTCGGCCGCCTCCTTCTGCAGGCGCTGCTGCTCCCTCAGCTTCTGCTCCTCGCGCTGCTTCGCCTCCAGCGCCTGCTTCTGAGAGTCGAACTCGCGCGCCTTCTCCGCCCTGCGACACAACACAGTATCACTTATAATCTTTACAGGTATGCGAACATTGGGTGGAGACGGTACGAAAAAGCGGCACCTGTCGGCGGCGATGGCCTCGCGCAGTTTGGCCAGCTGCTCCCGATTGGCCTTCTGGTCGCGCCTGCGCTCCTCGGCCGCCTTGCGCATCTCCATCTCCTCGATCTGCTCGCGGGCGCGCAGCATCTGCTTGCCCTCCTCGATGCGCTTCAGCTCCTTCTGCTTCGCCTCCTGGGAACACCAACGGTCGAATGATGATAAGATTCCGGTCGAACAGGAGCAAGGCAGAATCGCCGACCTGCTCGTCCGCCTTTGCTTTGGCCGCCCGCTGCGCCTCCAGTCGCTCCTTTGCGTACTTGACTCGGTCAGCCAGGTTGGTCACGGAACCGGCAGCGCTGTCAGTACTACCGCCGGTCGATGGCTCTTGCGAAGCTGCCTGCGCCGCATTCTCCGTTGCTGCTTCGCCTTCGAGAGAGGCGCCCTCGGCGGAAGAGCCTGAGGCGGCCAAGGTTTCTTCAGTAGTGGTAGCGGCAGGACCCGGAGTCGGCTTCGGAAGGCTGCTGAAGTGATTCTAAACGAGAGGGAGACGCAGTGGGCAAATGTGCTCCCTGTCCAAACGGCATAAAGTCGGCGGATCGGATCACCTGGATCGCCGTCCTGAATCGGTTCAGGAACGACTCTCTGTCCAGCTCGGGACCTCCGGCGATGGTGCACAAAGGGACGCCGTTGTGGCCGATCAGGAATGCCAGAGGCAGCGTCACAACCGGGTCTGAAATACATTCGCGATTCTTTCATTCATTCTTCTTCTCAAGCAGAGAAACGGTCGTCGACGACCGAAAGTCACGCACAGAACTGATGGAACTGCGCAGCGGCCTGAGTGCCCTCGGTCAGCTTCAGGGCCACGATGTCGGCGTCCTCGCATAGGGAGCGCACCTCCAAGTCTTCGAAGAGGGAGCTCATGAACTCAGAGTGGGTGTTGGGCGCCGCTGCGAGAGAAGTGAGTGCGATTAGACGCAGATTCTTTGGGAACTATCTGACCAGAATAATCAATCGATTTTCTTCGCCCACCATTCGTGACGAAGACGAGCAGCGGACTCTGCTGCTGCTTCGACTTGGCGATCGCCTCGACAATGGGCCCCTCGAACCACATTTTGCGCTTTGGAACAAATAACGCCGATACTACGTTTTCAAGAAATCCACAAGGCACTGAAGCGACGAACGAACCTCCCGTCGAGAAATGTACACGTTATCTTAGTCACCGTACTCCACTGAATACCTTTATAAAGTTACAAGGCGCTGCGCGTTACGGAAGCGTCTTTATTGAAGCAATACGATGCTGCACATTCAACGCCCCGAAACATATACGGTACCTTGACTATTCAAAAGCACACACGCTTCAAGAGGTTTCAGATGCCGCGTCACGAGAACAGTCACAGAATTGCACAGCGACGACGGCGTTGTGTTGACCCATCCTTCTGCTTCTTTGCTTTCTTCGCCTTTTCGCCAGCCGTAGTTCCCCCACTATTTGGATCTTCTGCCTTTTGAGCGCTGATCTTTCTGAGGAGGTCGTAGAACACCTGAATTATGCACACCTCGTTATTCTAGCTGCGCTGTTGCCGCCAAGCTCACATTTGTAAGTATCTCCTTATTTGTTGCCGGTTGCTTTGCTTGCTGTCTTCCTTCGGCAGAACATCCAACGGAGTCAGCGGTACGGTACCTTGTCGACGTTGGTTCTCGTCTTGGCACTGGTCTCGACCCAGTCGCAGTCCCACTGGCGAGCTTTGGCTTCAAACGTCTCCTGATCTATGACTCGCTCCTCCTCCATGTCGCACTTGTTGCCCACGAGAATCATAGGCGTCTTGTTGGGGTCGCTTTTGACGCGCAGAATCTGACTTCTGAATGAAGCGAGTAATTTTTCAGATAATTACTGAGGTGTTGGAATGGAAATGCCAACCTGAATTCATCCAGAGCTGTGAAAGACTCTTCATCTGTCAGCGAGAAGACGCATAAGAAACCCTCGCCGCTGCGGTAGTAGTTGTCTCTGAAGAAACGGAAGTTCACATTGAAGTCTCTAGTCAAGTGCACATCATGATTACGATATTTACAGACACAACTACAGCACGCCAAAGAAGAACTTCACTCCAAGACTGACCTGACGGCCGTGTAGTCCTCCTGTCCCGCCGTGTCCAAGATGTCAATGAGGCAGTCATGCCCGTCCAAGGCCACCTTCCTTCTGTAGGAATCTGCCTTCGTCGGCTCGTACTCTTCCACGAACTGTAAGGAAAGGAAGTACGTAACTTTGGATTGGATCGTTCTTGGATGACTCACAGTGGAAAGGAACAAACGAACACTCTACCTCGTCGTACATGAACTGCAGCGTGAGGGCGGACTTGCCGACGCCGCCGCTGCCGACCACGATCACCTTGTGGACGGGCGGTGGCTCCGAGTTGCCGTTGCTGTTCTGGTGGCTGCTTCGCGACGTCGACACTATTGACATTTTGCGGTCGATCCTCCGCCCGTCTGCTGATGAACTGCAAGTGGAAAGATGATAGGCTGACTGCCTTGACCAGAATGCTGTGTTGCGGCAACGCAGCAGCGCAAGTTGGCGGCCGTCGGTGAATCAGAGGGTTCTTTCATGGGGAGGGATAAGTAGTGACTAGCACTGCCATTCAATCTAGACGCGGCACGCGCCGAAGATTTATAAGTCGGCGGAACGTATACTATAGCTCGCAGCGTAGCGTAGCATATGCAACTTTGGTAGCGCTTCACTTCGCAGATTCAGTAGTGTAACTCACCCATCCTGCTGGTAGACGTCCGAGACGGCCGACGCTCCCTGTTCATCATCTCTTCCACTGTCTCCATTCCTTCCAGCGATCCGTCTCCTCAGCTCTGCTCGCAGTCGGCTGCATCTCTCTTTCAACGACTGATAGGCTCCGCTGCCGACTACTCGATCGTAGCCTTCAGATAGGTGGCGTCGACAGCCAGTATAGCAGTCACTTTGAGAGAACCTCTTGTAGAAGTCAGAGGCGCGCTCTCGCAATGTGAGCTGCTGAATGGCTTGCGACGAACTCTCGCTAGTAGTTGCGGCTGCCATTCTGTAGAATTAAATTAGAAACAGTTTACAATTGTAATAAAGAGAAGACCATTGTGATAATAATAACAATTGACAATTGATGATAATGATGTAAAAATGTACCATTTTAATAATAAAATGAACAAAAAAGGCAATTGTATTTGGCAAACAAAGAAGCATTGTTGCATGGTGCTAGGTATTGAGCATAGCATAAACTAATCAAATGGAATCAAGTTGACCAGCACAAAATACTACCAAGAAAGAAAGTAGCTAAAGCATGATGAAATTAAATAAATAACGACAATTAATAATTGATAATGATATTAATAATAATTTGATATAATCATTCAAATTAAAACAAAGTGAAATGAATGTACTAATGAAAAGTAATTTATTTAAACGTCAATAACAATACACTCCAACGGATGTGTACAGATGCAAAACAAACTCGGCCAACCGTACACTATGTCGACTTCTCGTCGCGTCAAAAATCGGTTTCGAACGCAGAATCGCCGTCGAATTCGCGATTGAAGACCTTCCTCCGATTTCTCCACCCGTCGTAACCGGCGACAGATCGTGTCAGAGGGTATCAGATAAAGGGACGTGTTTTCAGGCAGGGTCGACGGAACGCAGAAGTCAGCGACGGTGAAGGCGACGACGACAGAGTGTAGTCGCGAAGAAAGATCGAAATCAGGTCGCGCGCGCGCGCGCCAACGACCGTATGGGGAGACGGCGCGGGATTTCAACGACCGCCGCAGCAGTCGTACCGGACCAGCCTTTTCGAGCGCGACAATACCCCCCTGGGACGGCGTCGGGAGTATGTGTGTCACAAAGCTGTATTTGCCTATTGTGCTGTCCTCGGCTCGTCTGTCGGCCCGACTAAGGCAATTGGAACGAACGCTGGAAGAGGGGATTGGGGGGGGGGTGGGAAGCCGAGAGGGGGATCGTGTGGCCACTCCACCAGCGGGATAGCGAGAGAAGTGCAAACAGCGGCGGACGACGATGATGTTCAGGTGCTCCCCGTGAAGCCGCGCGCACTCACGCTCCCCAAATGCATCCAAAACAACCGCTCTTGACTTGACGGCCGACTTTGTTGTCGGATGCCGTGAAGACAAACAATCGCTACCATAGAGTGCCAAGCAAGCACCACCGTCGCTCGTGAGACAGCGTTTGTGCCAGAAGGGCCAAGTTGCAGTGGCATCGGAGGGCTACAAACATTGTATGTACGCATCTCATAAGGCCAGAACGGCCCAAACGTGGCCAGTCTCACTACCGCAAGCTGTTACCTACATCTCAAACAAGAACACACATGCAGCAGCGCCAAAAGCTGCTTACTACATTCACTGGACGTTTAGTTGATCGAACATGCCAACCACATTTCTATGTGTAAATACTTGGGCTAGGTACATTGTCCACTGGTCAGGCTGGCTTGAAAGAAGCTCCACCAAGTTCCAACAAGGTCGCAAAGTACGACACCTGTCAACGGAACTGGACTTTACGTACAGAAATACCTGCCTACAGTATGTATATGTACGTAGGCACATACACAGTAAATTAAATTCATACCTAAGTGAAATGAAGTGAATGTGGATTGTGACGTTTGGCTGCGTACGACTTCTTCAAATATTGAACTTGACCCTACCCAAGCTGCCAATTTGATACTTGTAAGACGAAGCCACATCTTAGGCTAGTTGTGTTGTCAGTTCTGGAACTGCTGTTCTGCCTTGCGCTGCACGCGTATCAATGCAACGACATAGAATCAGCGCTGGCCTGCCAGAGTAGGTAGTTCGACCATTGCGGTTCGGCGTTACGCAGATTGCTGCACTAACAGAAATCCGGTTCATACATATCTTATACAGAAACAAACTACATGCGACATCGATCGGATGCGTATCACAACCGGCTCTCCTTCTGGGAGTCGACTAAAGCTGTGAGTTGTTGGGCCGTGGAGCACTGGAGCTCGTCTAGTTGCGCCTGCAGCACCACCAGGGACTCGGCCGTGTTGGTCGACGGCGTCGACGGCATTCCACTCGAAGACTTCTGCTTCTCGTGCGCCGGACTGGACGTGGGACTTGGGGAGATGTTGGGGTGACGACGTTTGGGGTTGGTGGCGATCTTGGGCCGCCTGGCGTAGGACAACTGGCGCAGTTCGTCTTCTGTGCCACTGGGGAAGGACTGGTCGGCCAGCTCCTCGCAGGGCTGCAGACTGAAGTTCTGGATGAACAGCTGCGAGTGCCGACGCGGAAGGGAGCTGAAATTGAAGGGAATCATGGACGACGTCAAGCTTCAGCGGAAGACGATTCACCGTACCGTTCCAGCAGCTGCCTGGCGAATTCCTCGGCTTCTGGGCTGTCGCAGTTGGAGTTCTCGCTCAGGGTGGTGCGACCGCTTCGGGTGCTACCCAGGGACGCCATGTTCGCCTGCACGACTGCCACGCCACCGCGACTTGCGGACAGGTAGCCGCTCGTCGCCTTCGAGTTGCCCTCGCTGCTTCGGCCGGTGTTGGCGCCACTGCCTCTGCCGCTGGACGTACTTGGCTTGCATCTGAAGGGGGGCACACGTTTAGAGATTTAGTGACGAATGTTGTATAGAACTTCCATTTGTCAAAGCAGTTGCATCAATCTCCCAGACCTCATGACGGGTGGGCTAAGCGTGCTGGTCTGGTCCAGTAGAGCGGCGATGTCGTGGTGTCCCGCCTTGACGGCCACCTCCTTGGCGGTTCGGCCGTAGATGTCCGTGTGGCTCTTGTCGGCGCCTCGCCTGACCAGCAGACGAACGGCAGGTTCGAGACCCTCTTGCGCCGCAATCGACAGCGCAGTCGCCCCCTGGAAATCCACACCACAACAGGTCGCTCATCTTAGGCTCGCTTCGCTCCGTGAAGTACAGTATATGGCACCTGTAAGCAGACGGCGTTGGCGTCCGCGTGGTTCTCCAACAGGAAGGCGGCCGCTTCCACGTGGCCTCTCCAGAGCGCTGTCATGAGCGGCGTCCGGCCGTCGTCGTCGGCGGCGTCGACTGACGCGTTGCCCAGTGGAGGCAGCAGCACCTTCATCTGGTCAACCAAGCCGTTCCAGGCGGCCGCGTGAAGTGCCGTTCGACCATGCGCGTCTCTGCAGTCGGCCTTGCAGTTGAGTGAAAGCAGGGCCTCCAGCAGTCCCAGCGGCTTCCTCTCCACAACGGTGGCGAACAGTGTGGTGAAGCCGTCTGAAGGGAAGTGTACATAGTGTGTGGTTTCGCACACCACGAGAAACCAAAGGGCATTGCGTGGTTGTCGCTCCCCTACCGATGTCTTTTGAGTTGACGTCGGCGCCGCGCTTCGCTAGAAGTCGACAAATGTCGATGTGTTCTGCAGCAGCAGCGAGCCGGAACGCCGTCTTGCCATCCAGAGTGGAGCGATTGATCTGAAGAATAACCGTTGTCGTTTTGGTATTTGCGACGTTCATGTATAAACACCGCCTATACCCCACCGGCGCATCGTTGTCGAGCAGAGCTTCAACTGTCTCGACGTGGCCTTCCTCCGCCGCCAGCACCAATGGATGCTTACCGTCATGATCGCATTGCGCCAGTGTTCCTGCAATGGGATCTCGTTGAATATTTTTCGGCTTTGTATATTTTTCGGTCTCAGGTGATATTGTATTTTATTGTGTTGTTCTACTTTGTTTGATGTGCACAATTATATTTTTATTCATTGCATTAACGTTAATAATTTTATTTTATTGACCTAGTTCTCTATTATTAAATTTTGCTTTCAAATTCGAATGAGTTATTGTACATATGTTGACAACTCTTTCTTTTCATTTCCTTTACCGTATAGTGTTTCGCATCCACTTACCATGGTTCCTCTTGCAGAGGAGAACGCAAGCCTCATTCTTGCCTTCAAAAGCCGCGTGGTGCAGTGGAAGCCAGCCGTAGTTGTCCCGGTGCACCTCGTCCAAACCTCGGTCGAACAGAACTTTGAGTACACTTGGGTCACCTGAAAGTAACATCCATCTTGTTGCCGTCAGCACCCACTAATGGCTATTGGTACTCGGTAATATAATCTCAACCTTGCGCGGCCGCTACGGTGAGCGCCGTCCTGCCTTCGGCGTCGACGGCGTCGCAGTGGACGTTGACGTCGAGCAGCCGCTTGACCAAGAGGGCGTTGGCTGCGCCGCTGGCCGCGTGCAAAGGCGTGCATCTTGTTGTATCTGCCGCGTCAGCGTCGGCGCCGCTGGCGAGCAGCAACTCGGCTGCGGAGACGTTGCCTTCCAGACAGGAGAGGAGAAGAGCCGTTCGCCCTTTGGCGTCGCAATCGTCGATCTTGGCGCCATCTGGAGTTAAAACATGCTTGAAGCCTGACTTGAGTACGGTAGCAAGACTACAGTGACCCCTTACTTCGTATCAACGCATCGGCCACGCCCAGATGGTCGGCGCTGATTCGCTGACTGCTGACCGCGCCGCAGACGGCCGCCACGTGGAGCGCGCTGCGCTTCTCGTTGTCTTTGTGATTGGGATTCGCTCCCTTTTGCAGTAGAAGTTCAACAATCTCCTTGTGACCCATGTAAGCTGCCGCCATCAGTGAAGTTCGCCCATCGCTGTCTAAAATCCAGATGTGATTTGCTACCAACCTATTACGCATCTCTACATGTCACTGTCCACAACAAAGCTCACCAGTTTTGTGCAAGTCCGCTCCAGCTGTCAGGAGTCGGACGACGCACTCTTCGTGGCCGCTCCAAGCGGCCGTTCTCAGCGCCGTTCTGTTGGTCGCGTCGCAGAAGTCGACTCTGGCGCCTGAGATCATAAATACATCCTCAAATGCGTCCGTCATCTTCAATTCGTGGAGACACGCACCGCCTCGAAGCAGCCTATCGACGCAGTCGACTTGTCCAGCCCAGGCGGCGGACCTTAGGGGAGTCCAACCCTCGGCGTCCGGATGGTCGACCTCGGCGCCGGCGTCCAGGAGGACGTCGACCAGAGGCGAGAAGCCGCCCTTGACCGCCAGAGACAGAGGCGTGTCGCCCTGATTGTCCTCAGCGTCGCAGTAGGCGCCGCGACTGAGAATCTTGGAGGCCAAGCGGACGTTACCCTCGGCACACGCTCTGAAGTGAGTTGCATCGAAACTGGCGGATTTGCTGAGTTTTGAGGGAGACGAAAGCTGTTCCCTTGTACCTGTGAAGGAGTGTCTTGCCGTCGGAATCAATCGTCCTCTCATCGGACAACAAGACGTCGTCGCTGTCTGCAGCCGTGTCATGCCCCGATGACGACGAGGAAGAAAGGAGCAGGGACTTGTCAGTTGGGCGCTCCCCTGAAAGGTCAATGATGCTTCGTAAATTGGCGACGCGGATCGCAGATAGCCAATCCAACTGCCGACCTTCTTCCAGCTGTTCGACTTCCTCCTCTTCCACCATGGGCAGCAGAGAAGACCTCCTGTGTCCCAAGCTGATGAAGTCCGCTCCTGCCTCCAGCAGCACCCTCGTCGTGTCCTCGTCGACCACGGGGCAGTTCAGCACCAAGTCCTGCACTGGAGCTCCAGACTGAATTAGCACCTCGGCCAACAGCTGAGTATCCTCCCCTGGTCTGGACTTGGCCAAGTGATAGGCGAAATTGACGATCTCTTCTGGGGTCAGATCGCCGGCCTTGGCACCGAAGAAGAGCGACAAAGTCGCATGGCCTTCCCTGAGTCGGCAGAGGTACTTCCGGGTGCAGTACTTCACGTCCAGCAACCACTCAGCGAAGCTGGGGTGGAAGACGACGGCCGTCTCCCCCAGGGAAGCTACCACCATGGACATCTTCTGAAGGTCCTCCTCGAATTGCTCCTCGCTGAGGTCGCGGTTGCGGCACCTGGACAGCGAGTAGAGGTCGGACAGGCGCACGGGCTGCCTGGACGCGAGCAGCGCCTCCAGAATCGTCCGGATTCTCCCGAACTGCCGTCCCTTGTCGAAGAGCCGCTCGCACAGCCAGAGGTAAAGCCCATTCAGAGTGGCGGGGATGTGCTGCACTTCGCGCAGGCGGATGAAACCGTCGCGCACTCCGTCCAGAACGAGTTCGAGGTACAGGAAGCAGCCTGCCGACTTGATGTGCAGCTGGTTCAGCATTTCTGCCGTCTCCAAGTCCAGGTGTTGCCTAAAAATGTTGAACGTGTTTGCAATATTATGTTACCATTGTGTTCACTTCGAGTTATTGCACATTGCATTTACATTTACTCAAATTTAACTTTATGTCTGCCATTTCACTTCACTGCATTTATTAAATGATATTCAATACTTGAATTTAGTTTAGTACGTTTAATAGCAATGTAGCAATTTTTAAATCATATTCAACACTTCAGTGCTTTAATTCAATTTAGTTCAACTTACCTTTGTTTAATTTAATTTAGTAACTAAATTTGATTAAATTCAATTAGATTAATACTAACAAAGTCAAATTCAATCCAATTACGTCAAACTTAATCTTATTTAATTAATTAGTTAAATTCTAATGAAATCAAGCTTAACATAATTTAGGTAACATTATTAATTTTTATGTATTTAATTTCTTTGTTTAATTTGTGTTTCAATTAAGGATAATTTAATTTAGTGTAATTAAATTTTGTATTGGTATATTTCTCTTTTCGTTTTACAATATTTCACACTATTTTGTTCTACTGCACCTATTCTATTCACATTTCCTCCTTTGATTAAATCCATGTGAACCTCTGTATCATGCCAACCGTTCACCTGAGTCTGTAGTCGTCGTCTATCCTGTCCAGAATGTACTGTTGCACATCGCGCACCACGGAGGACCTTCTCAAGTCGTCTAGCCCTATCTTTCGAAAGCCCACAAGGTTCCTAGCCCTTCTGGCAGTGCAGACAACCAGCACCCAAGGGGGTAAGTTGGCAGCCAGGTGAGCCACCAACTCCGAGAACTGAGCACCGTGTTGAGAGGATTTGTCCGAGGTGCAAGGCTTGTCGTCGACCGAGTCGACAAGAATCATGACGGAGCGTTCGGGCTCGGAAATCGCCGCCAGCGGGTCGCAGATGGCGTGTCCGATGGCCTCTTTGGGAAAGGCCTGGCATCTAGTGGTCTCCAGCCAGCTGCGAATCAGCGCATCCGTTTCCAGCAGCCGGCCGTACTGCGGCGGCACCGAGGGGCACTGAGCGATCTGCTCGGCCAGACTCCGAATGAAGGTGGCTGCCTCGAAGCTGACGGCGTCGAAGGGCTGGCAGAAGTGGACGGCCGCCAGGCGCTGCCGCAGCTGCGCCTGAGGGCCGCCTTCGGAGGAGGAGCAGGCGGGACTGGCGATCTCGCAGCACAGCGCCGTCTTGCCGGCGCCCGCGCCGCCGCTGACGAGCACGCCACCTCCGGACGCCAGCTTCTGCCGCTGGTCGGGCTCCAGGTACTGGAGCAGTTTGTTGAACAGCCATTGCCGACAGACGAAGCGCTTGCCGGCCAAGGGGCTCTTCATCTCCAGCGGCGTGTTCGGCAGGAGAATATTGTTTACCCCCTTCCGGTCATGCTGAAAGGGAGACAGTTCCAATCGACTTGCTTGACAAATGAGAGCGGCGCCGAGAGGCCCAAAGCCAATAAACGGAACGCGCGGGCCAGGGTACATACGCACGCGAGCAGAAAGAGAGAGACAGCGCGTAATCAAGTGTGGTGAGATTTCCCCCACTGGATTATGAGCGGCTGGCCGGAAAGGGGCACCGAATTAGCGGGCGCAGTCGCCGCCAGACGAGAGCCGAGGAAGACTCGCGAACCCCAGAGGCGTCATTCCGCCGTCGTAAATTGAGCATTAGCGCCGCGGATCGCGGATAGCGTGAAGAATGACTAATACGCGTTGAGTGAGGAGAGGGCTCTTGGCTTGGCAAACGGAGCCCCGAATAGAGGCTCTGACTCAAAGCAAAAGAGCGTTACCTAACCTTCCGTTCTACGCCGTGCTGACTGCTACCGGACGATCGATGAGTGGCCTGGGAGAAACGAGCCGCCCGCGCGAACTCCTCCCGCTTCCTCCTACCCATTCGAATGCATGCTAAAGGAGATGTCAAACGATCTTACTGGCGTTACATTATTTCAGTGATGTATGTAATAGTTCGCAACCCTACTGTAGGCGGGAACAATTCCGACTTCGACTTTAATCAAAGCCATTCATTCAAAGTGGCGTGTCGTCAGGGGGTACCCCTCCAGAGGCACGCCATGAAAGCGCCGACGGCGGCGTTCCAATTTCGGCCATTGGCCACCACCAGCGGCGAGCCACTAGACTTTCTGGCAAGTGTGTGTGCTTGCGTGCGTGTCAGTCCGCCTGAGTGGCGGGACGAACGGGCGAAATCAATTTTTGAATCGGCCGTCCACGGCTCGCCGCCTTTACAATGGCCGCCGCCCTGTCATAATGGGCCACCCAGGGGCTCACCCGCCTCTGTGTGCCCAGTGCCGCGCGCCGAAGGCGATGACGACGACGAATTCGTGTAGCCGAGCGGAACCGGCCGCTGGCCACCCTTCGAACATGCTGCGCAACGGATGATTGAGGGCCCTGGGAAGGACGAAGCGACGCCCGCGCCCAGCTCCAGATACAGAATTAGCAGCAGACATTTGAAGCCCGCGCGCCGACATTCGGTGGCAATTAGGGCGCCGCAGGAGACGCTAATCCGGTTAGAAATCCTTCGCATCCAACCATACGACCGGTGGGAAACCACTGTGGGGCCACTGCCAGGGAAAACTCGAGGCGACGGCGTCGGCAAAAGCGCTCTCTCGAGTAAAACTAAGCGGCGCGGCGGCGCCAGTCGCTTCGAAAGAGCCACCCAAGCCCAAAGGCAGATGATACAGCTTGGGCTGCCGCGAGAATGCTACATAGACGGCGGGCAAAGGGGAAGGGGCGGCGCTGCAGCGTGGGAAAGAAAGCAACCCGTCCGGCGGGCATTGATTGGCTAAGCAGCGGCGAAGACAGGTTATGTGTAGCTGCCAGCTGGGAAGGGGAGATAGAGAGGAGGAGACGAAGGAAGTGGCGGCGCCGTCGCGGGAAGAGATTTGAATGACTTGGCGCCGAGAGGTTTTTCCGACCGCAAAACATGTGGGAAACGACGGGGATTCCATCAGGCGGCCGGCGCAGCTGCACTGCACCCACTGTGTGTAGGGTCGACCGCAGTCTATAATCCCCACTTGACTCGCTGCGAGCGGGCGCTCAAAAGGCCATCTATGACGGTGCCAAATAGATAATCACACCTCGCGAGGAGGTCGACCCGTCAAACAGATTTTCACACGGCCAAACCTAATTGGGCGCGCGGCGGCCCAGAAATATAGTGGGGGCGCCCAGACGCTAATCCAGCAGGTGAGGAGGCGACTACAACTGCTACTGGGTAGCTTCTCTGGCACCACGCCCAAAGAGGGACCTCTAGCCATCCCCTCCATTGTCCGATGTTCGTCTTTTCGCGGCGCGTCCAGATGCAGCACAATGGGGGCTAGCAGGCCACCTCCTCTGCCGTACATAAAAGAGTGCAAATAGCACAAGAGGGAGACAGTGAAGGAGAAGAAGGGGGTGGGGGCAAATGGACTGGACGCGGCATAGTGAGCAGGGAGAAAGGGTCAAGCGAGGCCAAGGGCTGCAAAACCTATGTTTCTCTGTGCTGCGCGGCCGGCCGGTCCGGCTACGATACCATCTACGCACCTTTGGCGCCGATTGTTGTGTCTGCCGCACGCGCGAGCGAATCGAATGTCGTATCCACCAACAAGCGTTTTCTCACGACGACGTCGAATCAGCTGCTCACTGGAGCCTTCACCCAAAACCCATTATGCGTCCTCACGGCGCGCGCGACAAAGGGCCCAAGTGGCTTCAATTAGCAGCGGAGCGGAGAGATGGGCGCAGCAAGAACACCGTATTGTTCTGCGGTCGCGCCTCATGCGCTACAGCTGGCGGACAACGTCGCGAGGGGTTTTCCCGTCAGCCGGCCGACTTACAGACCAAGGTTTCTTTCTTCCTTTGCTGACGAAAGAAAGCAGTCATCGAACGTCGCAGCGTGCAGCAAACACCATCTGACGCCGCGGCAATACTGACCGCTTAGGGAAAGAAAGAAATGGACGGCCGACGACGACGACGACGGTAAACGAGCCCCAAAAAACTTTCGACGGAAGTGTCCCAAGGACGAACTTCTTCACTGGACGTGTAGGCGAAGCGCTCAAAAATCGAATTAGGGAATCGACTGCGCAGCGAAGACAATAAAGTGAGCACAACTGGCGCCGACGGCACTGCAGCGCAGCCAGAATTCGAAGGGCGCAAGCGGCCGCGCCAATTTACGAGCAGCTAGGATGACATCCGTTATTGTCACCGCCGGCCGGCCGTTTGTGTGCTCAGGGAATCCTGCAGTTCCTATGTATGTTCGCTTTCGGCTAACCTGTTACTGCTAGGCGAGCAAGCAAGCACGCCCTCTCGCCGCTCACGCAAATATACAGGCAGGACATGTCGCGTGTTTGCGCACGCGCAGTCCAACACGCGACGACGGCGACGGCGGCGGCATTAATCGACGAGCATTAGTATGCACATGAACGCAATGCTCTCAGGTGTCCGCCGCAGATGTCATGACCAATGGCCAGTGAAATTGTGTCAGCTTGCCTCGTCATAGACATTACTTCCCGTCGGTGACCAAATCATGTCTCGCCAACGCAACCTTAACTCTTTTCAATTTTGGGACAAAGCACATTCCTAAAAGTGCTGCCTTGGGCAGAAACGGTAGTTGTGCACACAAAGGTACATAAAGAGGGAACATGATAAGAAATTGTCTGATACGCGCTCTGGCGGTGCGACGATTGGCACTGGCTGATGGTGTCTTTGCAAGGTAAATCGAACACGACACATGAGGCAAAACTCGCACCAATCTTAGAAAGAGGCGAGCTGTGTAACAAAGTCCTGAACGAAACAGCCGCACGATTTGGCTACATACATACGCGTAGCGACCTTGTCCTACGCAAGAGCGCCAGTTGCAACTTCTTTCCTAGGGAAAGAGGAACAGAACAGCCGCCTTGGAAACAGGAAGCGAATCGCTGTCAAGAAGAGTGCTATGCCACATCCATTGTCTTCTCTCTGGGGGTTGAAAACTTCTGGCAAATGGGAGGAAAACTTCTGTGCGCCCTGTCACACTGGAATTGTCTTGAAGCAGACTGCTTAAGACCACAGTAGAATGGCCGACTGAAATGGAGCCCTAAATCTGAGATAAGAGCTCCTCAGGTTGGGCCGCCGTCTCTGCTGGGAATTGCCTTCGTTTCCCCATAAGCTTCCATTCAAAATGGCGGATGGACGACCGACGAACGTCGACCACGACGAAAAAATCGGCTGACATTGTGTCTATGCGCATCCAAGGTTGGGTACCTGCGGCGCACGAATGAGGGGCAGGAAACCACAAAGGGGAGAAGAGGACGAGCGACATCGCCGTCGACGCCGTCGCAGCCGCCGCTGACCAAACAATTAAGCGCTCGTTGAAAGGCCGTCCGTCCGACCCGAGCTACCGTGTCTCTTGATCAGGATTAGGGGGACCAAAGGGGGAAGGGGGTTGGGTGTAGGCGCGACAAATCTGCCAAATCCCTCGGTGCCCTCCCGCCTAAGAGACGGCAACAGGAAACCTTTCCGTATATACATAGCCCTAGCCTGGCCGAGCGACCACTAAAATTCATGGCCCTCCCTCCAGTCCTTCTATCACAGGGCATATACAGGTAGGGTAAGCCGGTCTACTGCGGCCTTGACTACGAAATGGCAGCAGCCCCTAAGGAGGGGCGCCGATAAAAGGGCAAGCCGCCCCTCAGTCGAGGACGACGAAGACGACAACCGATTGCGCGCCAAAACGAGAGTGAGAGAAGGGAAGGTCGCGCGACGGCGGCGGCGACGCGCCGAGATCGGAGAATGTATGTACTACTACACCTACGATACACTATGTACGTCCATACACTGGGCAGGGAAAGAGGCGTGAAATGACGATCGAGAGACAGTCGCGGCGCGCATACCTATGTATAGTAGTACAGCGCACGTCTACATGGGTAGATTCTGGATCCCCAGAACCATAGCCTCACATCAAAGTGGTTGTGGTCTATCTTGGGGGAGGCTCTTTTCGCCTTTTCTCCCCTTCAAACTAATCCATCAAAGAAGGAGGGCGCATCGCCGCAGAGAGAGAGTGAGGGCCTGATGGAAGTTGGGCGCTTTCACGGCGGCGGCGCAGATGGACTCTCCCATTGGCCATTCCATCTGGACGCCATGCGGCGGCGAAGGAACCTCAGGGGAATCGGTGAGAAAGAGAAGGGCTCATCCTCTTCGCTCGCGCATTTTCCGCCGCCTTTCAATTCGGCGCCGGCCAAAAGCACAACTCGCGGCGGCGCGTTACGTGCTGTACGCGGAGGTAGCCCCTCTCAAAAGACTCCAGTGGCCTGCCTATGCGCCTATCCGTCCAACCGGCAAACAACGAAGAAAGAAAGAGAAGGCGCAAGTCGGCGTCCGTCCGTCCGGCCGATTCAAATCACTCTGGAATGGAAAGCTCGTAAATCTGGCAGGCAAAAAGTGCTCATTCGACTCGCCGCTCGGGTAGTGCGCCGCCCCAGCGACAGACAAAGACGAAGAGTGTTCTCGAGTGTCTCGAGAGTTGGGTAGTACTACAACGAACTCTTGTGCTGTGTTTGACGAACGGCCAGGGGGAAGGGGGGGGGGGGGGGGGGGGTTGTCAGACAGAACTGTTCACGCCAGTACCAGCGAACAGAAAGAAAAAAACAGATGTACAAAGATGAGTGTCTGCGAGCACCAGAAGAGACACCTCCGCCAGAGTTCCCCCACAAGTTAGGTATGCATAACAACACTGGTACACATACACTGAGAACGCCAGTTTCATGACCTGAGCTGGCTGCCGGCGAGCGGCTACACGGACGATACCTCATCAAAGAAGCGGTGACAGCCTTAGCAGTGTTTCTGAAAGAGAGAGAGAGAGGGAGGAGGGGGAGGCGGCGTGAGGCCGTTGTCTCGAATTACTCGCGCTTCTACTACTGTTGGTATTTCGGTAGCGTCCCACTATTGATGAAGAAGAGCGGCAGCGTCATCGACGACTTCTCGTTTTCTGCTGCCGGCCGGGTCGAGTAGCGCGACGCAACTAAGTCAACTGGCGCCCGTATTCGGCAAATAGACAGAGTCGCGCTCACGGCTCTTGTTTGAGTGGCACAGGAGGATTTCTACTGAAAGGGGGCTGGACCGAGGGAGGGCACTTCAAAAACTCAACTCGCGCTACCCAGTCTCTGCTACTGTGACAGGGGCAACAGTGGCGCGACGTCGCAACCGCTGGCGCCTCATAGCCTCAGAGGAATTAGTAATCTCACCTTCCTACATACCTGAGTCAGCCCAATACATTATTCAGAGCAAATCGTCATCGGTTATTGACTGAATGAGAGTGAATTGAGGGGGCACTTACATAGGGTTAACCTGTGGCTTATTGCAATGCGGTGGTGAACGCTGACGACGACAACCGGAACTACGCGCATTTAATAGCACAACCCGTGCATGTTGATTACTCGTGCTGTACATACTTAGCTACCATGTAGCATAACAACACTCACGGTTATCTACTTTCAATTTGGTCGGAGCAGTTTAGTTCCAATTAATAGAAGGTAAACCCAGTAACTGTTACATTTCCACCGATTACAAATCGCCCGCCATCGCTTCACGCCTGGCGCTCACGAGAAGGCGAGCGGATACCTCATCGTTGAGTCACCCGAGTTACCTTGGTATGTGTCCTCACGGAGGCACATTTACGACCGGCAAAGGCGATTGAATTGTTTCCGCGCCTATGTTTGACTCGCCGACGGGCAGGCCTGGTAGGAAAGTAGACTAATCGTAAAATTCCAGCGCCCAGTTTGCCTAAGGGTCGTCGTCGTCGGCGGCGACGCGCGCCCATTTGTCAAGCTGCAGGGCGGCGACTCGCTGTGTACCTATGTGGCTCTGACGGACGGCTGACAGGCGTGAGCGAGTCGGCGACAATCCCCACACCTCGCACACGCGTGTGGACGGCGGTTCGCGCCTGCGCAGCCGCGACGTCAACAAGTGACCCGATTTGGGCGCGCGCTCGCGACGAACTATGTACCAAATTGCGCATGTACATCTATAGCATGCGTCCGTACTGGGATTGGAAACGAAGCGGCGCACGCAGCTAAGTCGATAGCCAAACGTTATGTAGCGCGCTCGTCCAAACCAGAAACCACTTTTACTATCAGAGACGCAATTTCGGCTTTTACGACCTCGTCGCGTCCAGACGACGAGATTGCCAGAGATTGGCTGGCAGGAAGTCCGTGAGCGAGCGGCCGCCAAGTCGTAATGGCGATTTTCCCCCGGCGAATTGCTGCGGGCCACAAAAGAGCTCAATCGTTCTCAGGTAAGGAAGGGTAATGCCGACTGCGCCACTACACGAGACGATGTATGTACTCACTCGCAGACAGACCACTAGCCGAAGAGAGGAAAAGTTCTATTATCGCGCCGGTGAGACAACAATTATCGGCGGATAGGCGTAGCGGCGCCAGTTAAGTGGAGGACCGCAGACAGCCGCTAGAATTAACCTTATGAAAGGTATTTCGGGGCATGTTAATCTTTTGCAGCTCAAGATTGTAGTCTGTTGGCAATTCACAACTCATCTGCAGTTTTCATAAAGGGCAATTTTTGCATCTATGTAAGCCAACCCTCAGACAAAGCAATGTCGACAGAACGCTGGTTCAGGCAAAACAACAAGAGCAGGTTAATTCGTCTACCAATAAGGAGGGTCAGACTGACTAGATGGAACTTACCTACTCCTCTCAGACCTCTGGAAGTAATGTGGGAGGGAGAACCTCGCACATCCAGCGGCTGGGCAAAGCAAACTGGCGGAAGGAAGCGCCATCGGTGTCGGCGATGTCCACTTGGGGGCGCAGCGGACACCGATCTCTCGCGGGCGGCCCTATGAATCAACAAGCCAATACAATGGAAGGGTCGGGTGTCGCTTTCGCTCCACTCGGAGTGACCGCTCCCTCCCCCACTTAACCCTGTATTCGAATCGACAATTGCGGACGGGTAGGTCCTTGGATCTGTTCGTTTAATAATTGTTGGTTGATTTTGACGTTAACTACCACGTTATTTCAGTAAATTCAGGAGTTGCATTAGAGAGCAATGACGCAGCGTCTCACTCGATTGCTGCGCAAACCCAATTGAGGTTAGATCGAAGCAGTTCTCACCAAAATTCCAGTTTATTCACCTAGCACAGAGGAGGCCATTTAGCTCCGTTTGCCGACAGAGAGAGGCGCATTGCATAACAAGTAGGTAGGCGGTTCGCACGAATGTGCCTATGGGTAAGTAGCGGTGGCCGGACGGGCAAATACGAAAGGCAAACAAGAGGATTCGGCCTCAATTTGAGGTCCAGTCCATTGCGCGAAATTTTCCCACCGCTTCTTTGCATTTTGATGACCTTCCACCCGGGCGAGAAGCCGCGATCGCTCATTCTGTCGACGTCGCCGCCGCTCGTAAACACACGGCCAATTAGCGGGCGGACAAGCAAGGCTAGCAGCCCATAAGCCAATCAAACAATAACGGACAAAGGAGGATAAGGGAGGAAACAATCGGCTACACAGCGGACAAAGGCCGCCTCTCGTCTCAGGGGGAAGGGCATGGGGCGTCGTCATCATCAATTCACGCGGCCGCGCGTCGAAAGGCAGCGGAAACGATGCGTCATTTCGCCGATTGCATGGAAAAGAGGGAATGGCTCGCTGTCTGCTGGTTGTTAGCGAGAGGAGATTTTATGGCGCCAGATAAGAGAACCGTTTTGTGTTCTGTGAGAAACGGGATAATCTTCCTGCCTTCAGTAGGTACATCTCTTCAGAAAGTCTTAAGCCTCCTCGAGAACCACATGCTTAATCGTCGTCTGCAGACTGTCTAGCGAAATCCAACAAAGAGTGACGACAGTTACATCTTCGATCTGGTCAACCAGTGGTGTTCTTGCGGCTTTCTTTCTGCGTCCGTTGCGATCAGGATGTTTAGAAGTATCGGTCGCTTCTCCTTGGAATCCAGAGCCGCGGCGAAACTTCTCCCGATTTCCTCCTTGGTTCTGCACAAGAACCCTCGACCACCCAACGCTTCGCACATCTTGTGATAGGAGACGTCCGGCAGGAGCGACAGTGGAGGGACACTGTAATGCATCGCTATGTATGTATGTACTGTAGCTACAGAACCTTGCGATCATGTACACTCACGTTGCACCAGTAGATACGATATTGTAGTCACCTCAAAGTGGGATCCGACTGGACGACCTCGGACCACAGATCGGCGCCGACCCCGCGGTAGATGCCGTTGTTGTTAAAGATGACGAAGACTATCGGCAGCTGGTATCTGGCGGCCGTCTCCAGCTCCATTCCTGAGAAGCCGAAGGCGCTGTCCCCTTGGACGCAGACGACCTTCGTCGACGGGGAAGTGTCCCTGAAAGACAACTGAGTGAATCTGGGCGACCACAGTTACAGCATGACAATTTCACATACCTGCAGTGAAGAGCCGCCGCCACAGCAAATCCGCAACCAACTCCCATGGTACCGAAGGTGCCGGCGTCAAGCCTGAAATGAAACCAAATGGTACTGTATGTACTCCGTAGCACCCACCAAGCGAACATACATATGGAGGCCTTCAATCCAAACCGTTTCTTAGGAAAGTAGGACGGCAGCATCGTCCGTCCAATGTCCATCGTGTTGGCGCCTTCGTTGATGACTACGGCGTCTCTTGGCATCAATTTTGAAATCTGAAGGTGCACAATTGTGACACTATCGTGGCGCTCTCTGACAGGAAGAAGTACAAACTCACCATTTCGTAAGCCGCGTAATAGTTGAGAGGCAGAGTGTCGTCAGCGATCATAGCCTGTGAAGCGTGCAAAGATGCGTCGCTGACACGCAACATGACAGTCTAAGTTATACATTGTGTTATTCAATCACCTGCACTGCAGCTGCGTTCTTGGCGCACTTCTGTCTCAAAGTATCTATCCAGCTGTCGTATTTCCTTGGGATTGCCACTTGTGGCTGGCTCAACATCTGTCAAGCAAAAGAGCATGTACGTAAGTTTTTGCGCGTGCGAATTTGCACCATAATCAGTGAAGTGTGCGAATACTCAACGAGTTCCAGTGTTTGGTTGATGTCGCCCAGAAGTGGCACCGTTGTAGGAATGTTCTGGTGAAATTCCTCTGCGAAGTTGTCAACCTGGACAGTCACGGTAAAAGCACTATTTAAAAGTTTTCCATCAACTGAACTTGTTCGGCCAGACGCTCACTTGAATAACTTTGACATTCGGCGCAAATCTGGGCGCCAGGCCAAAATGAAGTATCCAATTCAGTCTAGCGCCAAAGAGAACGATGAGGTCAGCGCCTTTGAGCGCCCTGGAAACCGAGACCGACTTAGATACATAATTCAACTCTGCGAAGCATGAAAGCGGTTGGATCAATCGCTAATGCAGCACATTGATCTGGCGGAGGCGACGCAGAGACGATGGTCGTCCGGCAAGACTCCCTTCCCCATCGGCGTCGGCAGGAACGGCAAGCCATATGTCTCCACAAACTTCCTGAGTGCCACCTCCGATCCGGGGCTACCGCAACACCCTGAAAATAACAACTTTATTAATTAAGATAGTCTTTTACGTGAATCAAAGGTAGAACTGCATCTGTGATCACTTCTGTCTGTGTTCTATCACTTGTGCGGGTCCCAAGCTCATGTGCCTACGTTGGTAGCCCAGAAACTGGCGCTGCGTCCATTATTCGTCCTCCACCACCCACTACATGCAGCTTTCATGGGAGCGGAAGATGGACCCAGCGGCGCAAAAGGGAATCGGCCGCGCGAAGCCTGGCAACGGGAACAAAGCGTCGGCGCGTCTTCTCTGGAAGCCTCCGGGCTCCCTCGAGCGTTCACTGGCTATCTATCCTTCCTCCCCTTCTTCCCTCCCCAACTCAACTTCTCTCTCTCTTCCCAGCATGGACAACCTGTTCAACACGTTCAGCTTCAACACCTTCAAGCAGAACAAGAAGGAGGTGAAGCGCAAGGAGAAGGAGGACAAGGCGAAGAAGGCCAAGATCAAGAGGGCCAAGGAGAAGCTGAGGAAGGAGAAGGGAAGCGGCAGCAGAAGGTCCAAGACAAGGCCCATGGACGCCGACAACCTCGACGACACGCTCGACAGACTGAGGGACAGGGGTACGGTAGGCGGCGACTGCCACTTGATATGGTATGATACGTATAAACTATAAAGGGCTGCGGCTGGTCCGCAAAATTGCAAATGGCGACTATGTATGTATCAATGCATACAAGCCGAGAAACGTACCCTTTCCGACGATGACAAGAGGTCGTGAGGCATCTGCCATAACGGCAAGGGCTTCTTTGACGTCTTCCACACGGGGCTGGCATATCGGCGGCTCCGGCACTTGCTGAATCGAACTGAAATGACAAGAAAACTAAGGTTCCTATAAACGCTGTCCCGATTGCATTTCAGACGCCGACAGCGACTCTGAATGGGACGACTCCGACGAGGAAGAAGACTACCGGGGAGGTCAGAGCAGATCGGGAGTGGCCGACCCCGACGACCCCAACGCCCAGGTGCGCGCGCTTCACAGCTCAACATAGCTACCGCGGCGCTCCGACGCCTGAGAGAAGCGCAAAAGAAGTCAACGTCGTTCAGATCTCGGACGAGCTGCGCAAGGAGTCGCAGGCGCGCAAGGGCATGCCCATAGAAGGGGAGCGCGACAGCGGCTACGGCAGTCCCACCTCCTCTGGCAGAGCAGGAGGGGGACGGCGCGACTCCAACATGTCCCACCTGAGCTTCAAGTACAACCGAAGGTTCCCCTACGACCGCGACGGCGACTAGACGCACTAAGAGAGGACGAGAGGAAGTCAAAGGATATTCGGGTGATAGAGAAGAGATTTATTGCCTGCCATTATTACAGTACAGCACGATATATGTAGTACGTTTCTGCACAAGCGCACGCACTCGAAACTGATGGGCGAGAGTAGGCTCGACGTCACGAAGTTCCCGGGAATGTCCAAGTAGACAGCGCCGGGTTTTCCGTACAGCGACATTCTGACCGCCTGAAAGAAGCGCAATTGTGCCTGTGTACTACAAGTGGAACACGGCAAACCTTCTCAACAAAGAACGGCACGCTCTCCAAACTCGGCGGCCTGGCGGCGAACTTGGTGTACAGTCTGCATGACTCCACCTGAAGTAGCGATGAGTGAATAATGACAAACAGAAGAGAAGGTACTGTAAGTCACCTGAGGCCACTCCTGGAAGGCGCCGCGCCCTTCCTGGTCTTGGTCGCTAGACCCTCCGATCACAACGACTGGCCTAAGCGAAGTGTTCATCCTTCTCTGGAAGAGTGGAAAATAGGACCAGTAGAGCACATGTACCATCCGTTCACCGCCGCATTTGCCATTCCACCAATGGCGTGCAGCAGTCCAGGCCCACTGACAACCAAGCAGACCGCCGGTCTGAAACGGCGACCTCGGTTGAGCACTGATGATGCGCACAATAGGGGGTTACGAGCACTGCGTGTAATTCACAACAGCTGTACGCGTATGTGTCAGTCACCAAGCAATTGCAACAGCAACCGTAGTTTCTTGACAAGTGTGTACGGTGGTTAGCACTTCAGGCACACATACATACATTTCATGTAAAAGTGCCTAAAGGCAGAAAGATGAATATGTTCCTGGTGTGAAGCATGTAAAAGCAAGAGTATTAAACGGTATTCCACTAGTGTAACAAATGCGGCGTATCGCGCCGCCCACGAATTTGTAAGAGAAATATTAGTAGGTACCGGCATTAATTGAGGGAAAGCATTTTCGACCAAAATTATTCACACAAAACTGCGCAAAGGTCACAACGACACGCTAAGATGTGCCGAATATGTTGCCGCGTGTCGTTGTGACCTTTGCGCAGTTTTGTGTGAATAATTTTGGTCGAAAATGCTTTCCCTCAATTAATGCCGGTACCTACTAATATTTCTCTTACAAATTCGTGGGCGGCGCGATACGCCGCATTTGTTACACTAGTGGAATACCGTTTAATACTCTTGCTTTTACATGCTTCACACCAGGAACATATTCATCTTTCTGCCTTTAGGCACTTTTACATGAAATACTCTTACTTTTTTATTGGCTGAGCCAGTCAACCAATCAGCTTAAACGAGTAGTCCACCTTGAGACATGAATACTTAGGCTCTCGAACGAACGGAATCCCTTTTAGTAACGTACGAGGCGAGTAGGACAATTTTTGGGCACGTATGCATGCAGCGGCTCCTGAACTCTGCCAAGAAGCTTCAGGAGGGACAGGTGTAAGGGGTAGGGAGGGACACGGGTAAGGGGATTGCAGGACACAATTAGAGCGAGGGTTATGGTTGAGGGTCAAGAATCTTACCCCTTGCTTCGTATGCAGGTAAAAAATCTGACCACCTTGCACAGTTGAAGGCCAAAAATCTCACCCCTTGGTTTGTATGAGGTATAAAACTCTGGCCCTTTGGTTTGTGTGAAGTGCGCTATTGGATTCTCTTCTACAGGAAGGTTGTGCGTTGACAGATGGAGTCTGAGGACCCTCATGAATAAATTCTTCTCGTTAAGACGGTTTATTTGAGCCCCAACACGACTAAGTTCGAATAAGGCAACACTGAGTAGTGGCCAGACCACGTTTGCGTGGCTCCACGTGGACATGGTGCGTGGTACGGGGTCGCCGATGGCGCTATTGGATTCCTCTCGTCGAGACGGTTTCAACGAACCCCAACAACGCCATGTTCCGACCAACCAATCAAAAGTTGTGGCCTGACCACGTTTGCGTGGCCGCCGCGTGGACGTGGTGCGTGGTACGGGGTCGCGGATAGCACCATTGTAATTTTCTCGTCGAGACGCTTTAAACGAACCCCTACAACGCTATGCTTGGATGAGCCAATAAAAAGTTGATTATTGAGGCACCTTTTTGCAAAAATAACGCTCATGGTAAATTTGGGGGCGACGGCATTGATGCCATTGAAATTTTCTCGTCGAGACGCTTCAATCGAACCCCTATTTGATATGGTTCTGATGTGTTTTGAATTTGTTAACAATTTGTCGGTATGCTGAAACTCCCTTTCACAGACGACATTTTTGCCCCCAGGGCATGCGTGGTAGGTCGGAGGGGGTCGGCGTGGTCACCGTTGGATTCTACGCGTCAAGGCGGTTCTGCTGATGCCAAATTTAATTAAGTTTAACTGACTATTAACTAAATAACTAAAGGTTTCATCTCTACCGCGTATGCCTGTAGACGAGCACGTTGACATCGTAGTCCGTAGACGAGGAAGGGTCACTGGTATGCCACTTTTAGAGCACTGGTATGTCACTGACAGATCACTGGTAGCTTGGACTTATTGATTGTGCTTGAGCTTATTAGAGACACTCGCACAAAACGAGTAGGTAGGACAATTTTGGGGGACGTATGCAGAGGCTTCTGAACGAGCGGGGGAACACCTTAAGGCACGCACAAAACGAGTAGGACAATTTTGGGACACATTTGCAGGGCATCCTGGACGAACGGGGGCACTTTGAGGCACGTACAAAACAAGTCGGACAATTTTGGGACACGTCTGCAGGGCCTCCTGAACGAACGGGGGCACTTTGAGGCACGTACAAAACGAGTAGGACAATTTTGGGACACGTTTGCAGGGCCTCCTGAACGAGCGGGGGCACTTTGAGGCACGTACAAAACGAGTAAGACAATTTTGGGACACGTATGCAGGGCCTCCTGAACGAGCGGGGGCACTTTGAGGCACATACAAAACGAGTAGGACAATTTTGGGACACGTTTGCAGGGCCTCCTGAACGAGCGGGGACACTTTGAGGAACGTACAAAACGAGTAAGACAATTTTGGGACACGTATGCAGGGCCTCCTGAACGAGCGGTGGCACTTTGAGGCACATACAAAACGAGTAGGACAATTTTGGGACACGTTTGCAGGGCCTCCTGAACGAGCGGGGACACTTTGAGGAACGTACAAAACGAGTAAGACAATTTTGGGACACGTATGCAGGGCCTCCTGAACGAGCGGGGGCACTTTGAGGCACATACAAAACGAGTAGGACAATTTTGGGACACGTTTGCAGGGCCCCCTGAACGAGCGGGGACACTTTGAGGAACGTACAAAACGAGTAAGACAATTTTGGGACACGTATGCAGGGCCTCCTGAACGAGCGGGGGCACTTTGAGGCATGTACAAAACGAGTAAGACAATTTTGGGACACGTATGCAGGGCCTCCTGAACGAGCGGGGGCACTTTGAGGCACGTACAAAATGAGTAGGACAATTTTGGGACACGTATGCAGGACCTCCTGAACCAGCGGGGGCGCTCTGGGGCTTGTACTGTATAGCGCGCAACCACGGTTGGGAAGAATAGCAGGCGACTGGACGAGATCCTTATTGATGGACGTTAGAGCGTGACGTGAAGAAGAAGAAGAAGAAGGAGAAGAAGACGGAGAAGAATTCACCCCCCGCCGTTGGGACAAGAAACGCGCCGCGATCCTTTTTGCGCCTGTAACTTTTGCTACACTGTACCGATTTTCACCAAATTTGGAATTTAATCTATTTATGATGAAGTCCTTTAGTGTGCCAAATCTCATCCACTTCCGTTTAGTACAGCCCGAGAAACACATACCGTGACGATGGGAAAAGGTGCGCGCGGCCTGGATGGAACATATTATGGTTTGGCGCTGCCGCGCCAACCATGATATGTGTACATGTAGGTACATGACTTCTTCTGCTTGAAGATTTATCCTACGACTCTTACCGGCCAGTGAGGTATCCGATGGCCTGCGCAGCGTAGCACGCCTAAATGTCAGACCGTACACTTCCAACTCCAAGTACAAAGACGAAACATACTGTGCACTTCCCACAAGCACCCACTGATTGCTCGTTCCTCATCCCCACATATTTGATGCCTTCCGCTTGAACCGCATACCCAACTTCAATGATCGGAAATCCAACGACCCCAAAAACGTACTCGATTCTCTGAAACTCGAGCACAATTGTCACAAAATGGGAGGATACTAGCGGCCTAGCGCCAACATCGCACCTGTCGCTTTAGAGACTTGGCAAGTGTTGTCGCCCCGTCCATTTCTCCTAGAGCCGACGCGAATCCGTATCCACTGGTACGAACTGCTTGAGTAAGTTGTGTCCTTGTTATCTCCAGCGCCCGACCTTTGCTGCTCGCTGCGCCGTCCTTGCACTGTCCCTTTTGCATGTACACTGCGCGCGTACTTCCTCTGCATCGCGCTCGGAAATACTCCCTCCAAGATGCCTGCCGTTCGAACGGCGCGCTAGGATCCGTCCCACCCGCCAAGACTGAAAGAAGAGGGCCGGGGGGGGGGCAGTGAGAGTTTGAGATGAGGAAAATTCAGCCTCTTTTAATGATCGTTCTATTCCTTGCTCGACCTTCTGTCCCCCCCCCCCCCTCCCACCCCCCTCCCCCCCCCCCCCCACATTCTCATACGTCGTCGGTAACTCAGTGTCGCTTCAAAGAATGCTCCTGAGACGGCGGCTTCCAACGCAGACAACCAAGGGGTTACAGAGGCGGAAATCAATGAAACTCTGCGGGCCGCGCCATTATTGGCTTGAATCGGAAAGATTAAATACAGGAGGAGACAGGGGATTTCCCTGACGGGGCCACTTAACCGAGGGCGCCACGCCATTTGAAGCTTCTTCGCTCGGGCGTAGGAGAGGAGAATTGAGATTTCTGCCCCGGGTTTCAGATACATGTACAAGAGGGTCTGCGTATTGCTGCGTCATCCACTGAAAGGTTACAGTAGGATATAGGCGTGCCATCACCATTGAACCAGCCGCAAATTTGGAAGACAACGCTTGTGGTCTGCTCGATCATAATATCACACGATGGAGCCAGACGCCTACGACTACTCGCGAAACGTCTGGGACGAATCCTCCCACCTGACGGGCAAAGTGTCCTATCCCCAGTACACGGCCAACCCCAACTATGGGAACGTGGAGAGCTTCCAGATGCAGGGAGGCTCGGAGGAGTACTTCGGCAGCAGAGACGGCGAGGAGACGGTCGACATGGTGGAGGACGTCGAAGGGGAAGGAGGAAGTAAGATCGGGCCGTGGCAGGCCGCCTGGAACATCACCAACGCGATTCAGGTGACCTTGTCATCCAAAGTCACTGAGTGCAGATATGTAACCTCGCCGTTATCATGTGCGCATCCGTCCTGTCAGTGCGTGACCATTTGACTGGCCGACTTCACTTCAGGGCATGTTCCTGGTGTCACTGCCCTACGCGGTGCTGCACGGCGGCTACTGGGCCGTGGTGGCGCTGGTGGGCGTCGCCTACATCTGCTACTACACGGGCATCATCCTGGTCGACTGCCTCTACGACGAGAGCGGCCGACGGATCCGCAACTCCTACCGGCAGATAGCCGAGTTCTGCTGGGGGAAGAAGATCGGTGGCAGGGTGGTGCTGGGCGCACAGCTGACGGAGCTGCTCATGACCTGCATCCTCTACGTCCTGCTGAGCGGAGACCTGTTAGAAGGTAGCCAATGAGTGACGCGCGCGGTCTGATTTCTAGCCCCGAACCACGTCAGGCTCCTTCCCCGACTTCGTGATCGAGAAGAGCGGCTGGATGATGCTGAGCACGGTGCTGCTGCTGCCCTGCGCCTTCCTGACCGACATCACGGCCGTTTCCCGACTCAGCTTCTACAACACCGTCTCCCACGTCATCATAAACGCCGTCGTCCTGCTGTACTGTCTGGGAAGGGTGGGCGCCATTCAGTTGCTTTCATCAGTGGAAGTAGCAGAGACTTTGAAGTGGTTCAGATCGCCAGCTGGTCCTGGGGAGACGTCTCCTTCACCGTCAACATCCACACCTTCCCCACCGTGCTGGGCATCGTCGTCTTCAGCTACACCTCGCACATCTTCCTGCCCACGCTCGAGGGCAGCCTAGAGGACCGCAAGAAATGCTACAAGTCTGAAATAACCCTTTCTGTAAGCCCATATAAGAGAAATTACGGTAGTCCGATTCAGGCCGATGCTGATGTGGAGTCACGTGGCGGCGGCCGCGTTCAAGGCCAGCTTCGCGCTGGTCGGCTTCCTGACCTTCGGCGAGTACACGCAGGAGGAGATCTCGAACAACATGCCTTCCCAGCAGTTTAAGGCCGTACTGAACCTCGTGAGTGCCTGCGCCGACTGCGCAACAAAGAGTGCATCAACTCCAATATTCAGATTCTGGTGGTCAAGGCGCTTCTCAGCTACCCGCTGCCCTACTTCGCCACCGTGCGCATCGTGGAGCAGACGCTGTTCGGAGGGCCGCCGCTGGGAAGCGACGGCCGACTGAAGGTGGGCGACGAAGCGCTTCTGGCGTCTTCTGTACCTTCCACAACAGATGAACTCCAGGACTGGGCCATCGGCTGCCGCGTCTGCCTCATTCTCTTCACGCTGTTGGTGGCCCTGACGACGCCCCACTTCGCCCTCCTAATGGGCCTGATAGGTAACATCACGGGGACGATGCTGAGCTTCGTCTGGCCCAGCTACTTCCACCTCGTGATCAAGAGGGAGTTGTTGGACAAGGTCACCGTCTACAAGAACAAGGTCATCATAGCTTTGGGAATAGGCTTCGGTGTGGTGGGAGTGATCTACTCGAGTCAGCAACTGGCTAGGGCCATACTGGATGTGGATGAGTATGAATAGGCGCTGTAGGTAGAACAGTGTCGTTGCTACTTGTATCCTGTCTAGGTAGTCGCCTCAAGCTACCGGTGTCGTCTCGTGAAGTTGTGTTGTGCAATGTTCCAGCCTGTAGAGTACATTGTTCAAAACACCGTAGCTACACAACAGCGCAGTCACTGGTTCGTTGAGCACCCACAAAGTTGACAACAGTCATCGCTGGCAAAGTGTATCACCACGGGTACAGTACGCACTACAACACAAACAAAGCTTCACTCGTCCGTAAAGGTGCGCTCCTCTCCCTCGTCGTCGTTGCCCAAGTTCTGGGAATTCTCTGCCAGTACCTGGGGCCTGGGATACTGTATCTGGCTGGCGTGGAAGGTCGCTTGAGACAGGTTGAGGAAGTGAGAGCGGAACTGAAAAGGTGATTTGAATATAGACTAGAGCATGGCAAATTAAGGTTTCACGATGCGCTAAAACGACAGGTAGATGATGCGACAGTTTTCAAAATTACAATTGGAGACAGATTTCGAACCTTTTTGCTGGGAGGCGTCCCGGGCAGAACGTCCATGTCCCCAGCTTCTTCTTCTTCTTGCTCGAAATTTGCCTGTGGAGAACAGCATGGTATTTCTAAGATCGTCACTGGACGCTACCGCATTGAAAAGGCGTCGCGCTACCTCAGGTGTTCCGGGCGCAGCCGGCGGCGCTTCGTCCTCCTGGGACAGTCCTATTCCCACCGACTGCTTCGGGGTGCCAGCGTTCTCCCTGCAGCCGGTGGGTACGGTAGTTCCATAGAGCATACAGTAGCTCTTCACCAGTTACCCGTTGTGGCGCTGCTGTTGCTGCTGGCGCAGCGACAAGCTCTCATGAATGTCGGCCGTCTGCGCTTCTTCCTGTCCCGCGGAAGCGCGACTTGGCCGCTGCTCCGCCGTCTCTGAACCCACATAGAATCTTGACGACGAAGCGACCGCAAGCCACCGCCAAATGGAAGCTACCTCCGTTCGCGTCGTCTCCTTCTTCGTTCGGGACATCTGCCAGAGTGGCGACCACAAAATCGGCCGTGTAAGTCGGCTCCGACTCCACCGAGCATATCAGCGGTCTGTGAGAGATGCTAGTGACTTCTGAATTCCAGAGAAGCGAAATTCATTCCCACCTTCCGGGCGCGTCGAAGTAGAGCGAGACCTGCTGCTGGCAGGCCTCTGCGAAGGCCACGATCGCCTGAACGACTTTGGAGGTTGGGCTCTACTCTACAGTTGCTTTGAATTACCGTAAATCTTCCAATGAGCGCCCTGGGCGGTCATTTTTTCAACCTACCTCTAGGAAGGGCGCTTACTAACTCGACCCCCACGCACCAGAATGTCAAAATTCCCCCAAAATTACCAGCTGTTGTCAGATTTTTTCATGGATATTTGCATAGATTTTAGACTGAAACTGCTGACTTTTGAGGTTAATACCTACCATCACTAGCGGGCCCAGGGGGGGGGGGGGCAGGGGGGGCACTGCCCCCCCCTTACGGTCCGACCTTTGAGAAAAAATTTTCTTAAACGACACACGAATATAAAAAAATTTCGCCTGCGGCGCTATTTTATAAGAGAATTGGGCATTTAGGGACCAAAAAGTGCCAAATTTTCGCCTGCGGCGCTCAATTTAGGCAAATTTGTGTACAAGAAAGCCGAAAAATGTAAAAATTTTCGCCTGCAGCGCAATTTTTAATCTAAATTTAGGGTTTCTAACGGGTTGCAAAGGTCAAATTTAGGCGAATTTTGGCTTTAAAATGGCCCAAAGGTGCGAAATTTTTGCCTGCGGCGCCTTGGAAAAATTTTGGATTTTGTGCCCCCCCTATCGGAAAATCCTGGGCCCGCCACTGCCTACCATTAGTCGTCGTGTTGTCATAGGTTGTCCTATTGTGTGTTAAAAATCGTCACAGAGCACGCATGGTCGTGTTATTACTACTGGCACTAACCAAAGGTGGGCGCTTATTGGAGGTTTTAGGTAGATCGGACAATAGCACCAGTTCTACATACCACTATCTCAGCCGATCTCATGCCACAACGAAGCGCACTGCTACCGTACCCTGAACTCCTTGAAGCAGAAGGTGATCTCGGTGAAGGGCGCCTGGAACTTCTTCAGGTGGTAGCGCTCGAATTCGCTGGCCGATAGAGAGACTTCGCTCTTCACGACCTTGTTGCGATCTGGATAATTTGGGATAGTGATGTAGACGCAGAGGGCGACTTCAACACAGTTCCCACCAGGTTCGCTCTCGATGTAGTTCCTGACGACAACGTTGGAGCGCAGCGCCTTCACCGTCAGCTCCTCCGTCCGGTTGCCGAACTGGTTGCAGATCTCCAGCATCGTTCTAGGAAGAGTGAAAACGACCATAGATTCGCATGGCGAGTGCGCGCTTCCACTCCAAAATGTGGGCCAACTTGGCGCCGACGATGAGGACGTTTTCGTTCTGCGTCTTGTCGAAGGTGGGCTGCAGCGGCTGACAATCCAACATCGCCACCCTGTAGCGCCGCGTCAGACCTGGAAGAAGGACAGGTGTCAGAACACTACCACGCAATATAGACTGCTTCCATGGAAGGCGAGATTAGGCTTCTTCATTCCCTACCGTATTTCTGGGCCAGCTCGAAGACGACCCTGTTGTTGTGGCAGTCGAAGAGGATGGCGCAGCTCTCGGCGTGCTTCTCCAGAGCCACGTGCGACTTGAACACGATCAGCGCGCTCTGAAGAAGGGAAATTGCCAAAAACTCGTCATGTTCACCTGTCGCGCTATTTTCAAGCATCAAAAATTGAGCGAGGATATGGCACTTCACAGGGACATTTTGTCATCTTTGGGAAGCTAAGCGAAATCGATTCAAGATCTTGCGAATCCTCTCCGCCCCCCCCCCCCAACTTTAAATCCCGTATAACCCCCCCCCCCCCCCCCCACACACGCGCGCGCGCGCGCGCGCGCGCGCGCGCGCGCGCACACACACACACACACACACACACACACACACACACACACACACACACACACACACACACACACACACACACACACACACACACACACACACACACACACACACACACACACACACACACACACACCCCCACGCCCCCCCCCCCCCCCCCCCCCCCCCCCCCCCCACACACACACCCACACACACACACACACACACACACACACACACACACACACTCACACACTCTCTCACACACACACACACACACACACACACACACACACACACACACACACACACACACACACACACACACACACACACACACACACACACACACACACACACACACACACACACACACACACACACACACACACACACACACACACACACACACACACACACACACACACACACACACACACACACACACACACACACACACACACACACACACACACACACACACACACACACACACACACACACACACACACACACACACACACACACACACACACACACACACACACACACACACACACACACACACACACACACACACACACACACACACACACACACACACACACACACACACACACACACACACACACACACACACACACACACACACACACACACACACACACACACACACACACACACACACACACACACACACACACACACACACACACACACACACACACACACACACACACACACACACACACACACACACACACACACACACACACACACACACACACACACACACACACACACACACACAGCTTGTTTGTCTCATCCCCCTCGGTCATCATGCAGTTGTCACTTCTTCTTGATCTGATAAAAATTATCAGAGTTACGAATGCAAGACACTTCAGGTTAAGTGAATTTGGCTGTTTTGATCCGTGGCAAACAACGTTAAGTCACTTAACTTCTTTTGCCATCTCGCGCCAGGGCCGCGCGACCGGCGCGTGCTTGCACTTAACTCCCTTTGCCACACTAATAGTTTGCTTCGTATGCACTGCGAATGCGTCTTTACCAGATCAATGCACGCCGATTCGCTCTGCCACACGCAATAGGTGGTCGTCCTTTACATTTTTGAAGTGTGGAGTGGACGCGCCGGAGAACCAAAAATACTTGATCGATGACGACGACGACTTTAAAGTTTGACAGCAGAATGGAATGCGGAAAAGTTGTTTGGGCAAAGCTGAAGGATAGGCCGTGGTGGCCAGCCGAAGTTGTGTCAAAGGATGATGTCCCAACGACTTTGTTGGCTGACGATTCTGTCGCTGTCGAACTGTCTGGTACTGTCTGGTAATGAATTGTCGGCAGTTATGTCCCGCGGGCAAGTGGAGCCGTTTTCCGAGCCACTCGTCCGATTTAAAATCAGCCAAAGCGAAATCCAACCAATCCTTCTCGAAGTCCAGGAATACATTGAAAGTTCGCTGGGCATGTCAGAGGAGGCCAAACTACTGAGGGAGCATTTTGAAGAGGGTGAGGGGATGGGACGGTCCACTGGAGACGAAGAGGGGAAATGAGGAGAACGAAGTTCCATCTGAAGAGCCCATTGCCCTCGACAGCTTGGTAGTCCAGAAGCTGAATTCCATCTACGGCAGCCCATCAGCACAGCGCCTACGTGACACCTTGGCCCCCATTTTGACCGACCTGGATTCGTCAGCGCCTGCAGTGCTAGAGGAGCAAGCGTCAGTTGAATACACATCTGCGTCGAGCTCAGAAGACAGCAGCGAGGCTTCAGAAGATTCAGGCGATGATGACGAGGCCAACAGCGACACCTACAGGCGGCCGCTTGTCGAAGTTGTCCCGCACGAAAGCCAACCTGCTGAATTGTGCCTATAAATAATCCCATAATATGTATTGTTTCTAAATTGTTCTACATACATCGATTTATAGTACTGTCAGGCGAACACCCATCTACCGTCAGATTCAACTAGTTGAAGGGTCTGTCCTATTGCAGGGTATGTCCTGTTGCAAGGCCTGTCCTGTTGCAAGGCCTGTCCTGTTGCAAGATTTGTCCTGTTGCAAGATCTGTCCTGTTGCAAGGTTGTCCTGTTGCAAAATCTGTCCTCTGTTGCAAGGTCTGTCCTGTTGCAAATTCTGTCCTGTTGCAAAGTCTGTCCTGTTGCAAAATCTGTCCTGTTGCGAGGTCTGTCCTGTTGCAAGATCTGTCCTGTTGCAAGGTTGTCCTGTTGCAAAATCTGTCCTCTGTTGCAAGGTCTGTCCTGTTGCAAATTCTGTCCTGTTGCAAAGTCTGTCCTGTTGCAAAATCTGTCCTGTTGCGAGGTCTGTCCTGTTGCAAGATCTGTCCTGTTGCAAAATCTGTCCTGTTGCAAAATCTGTCCTGTTGCAAGGTCTGTCCTGTTGCAAGATCTGTCCTGTTGCATAGTCTGTCCTGTTGCAGAAGGTCTGTCCTGTTGCGAGTCAACGGCGCTGGTCGCCTCGCGCAACCATCCTGTTGCAACGTCTGTACTGTTGCAACATTTGTCCTGTTGCAGAAAGTCTGTCCTGTTGTAGGCCAACAGCGCTGACTGACTCGCGATCGTACAAAGCGCCGCGCAAAACAAATGATAGAGAGCGGGCAGATTTTGCGGTTGCAAGGTCTGTCCTGTTGCAACATTTGTCCTGTTGCAAAATCTGTCCTGTTGCAAAGGTTTGTCCTGTTGCGAGCCAACGGCGCTGGTCGCCTCGCGCGACGATCCTGTTGCAACGTCTGTACTGTTGCAGCATTTGTCCTGTTGAAGAAAGTCTGTCCTGTTGCAAGCCAATGGCGCTGACTGCCTCGCGAACGCGCCGTACAAAGCGACGCGCAAAACAAATGATAGAGAGCGGGCAGATTGTCCTGTTGCAAGCGAAATAGTCGCTGAAGCGGCTAGAATTGCCTGCGCCAGCATTGTCGTACTGCTTGGCTCTGTTTCAACGCTTAGTTTAGCGAAATAGTCGCTCAAGCGGCTAGAATTGCCTGCGCGAGCGTTGCCGTACTGTTCAATGCCAGCGCGAGCATTGCCGTTGCATTGCCTGGATTGCATTGCACATTGCAAGCCTCTCTGTTGTACCGCGCGCTGCCGCACTGTTCGCTTTTGCAAGGCTCTGCTACGGTGCATTGCCGTACTGTTCAGGCGATGCCTGCGTTGAAGGCAGGCAGAAACAGGCGGCGCTGGCCGTGCAGCGATTGATTGCCGCCACTGGCGTCCCGCTGGCGTCTAGGCGCGCGCGTGCTGAAGCGTCGCGTGGCGAAGTGCTAGCGAGGCAAACCTCTACGGACGGACACTACACCTAGCTGGCATAGTAATGTAGATTTAGTTATAGAATACTGGCAGAAAACTGTGAAGTGAGCCATCGATCATCAACAATACATACAGCAATAATTCATCAACAGTACGTACTACAGGGTTTTTAGATGACCACTTTTCGTTTGGCCAGATGTTGTGCAAAACTAAACCAATGTAAGTGAAACTTTAACACATGGTCAGAAAGGCTTTGGCATTTTGTATGTTAGATGCCCAGCTGAATTGGTCTGGCACTGCGGGAATTACAGGGTATCAAAGTTGAGGTCGAAAACCTCGCGATCGGCCGACTTTGAGGCACGGTATCTCTGAGTGTGGTGGGTGATTGTGCGGTTGAAATGCCGAAACTAAGGTACCTATTTTGCAACGCTGAACACGGATTCGCTTGTGATTTCTCCATGTTGTGCCGATTTTACCTTCAAACAGCGACTTTTCTCATGCCGAAATTCAAATTTGAATGTTAATTTTACCGTACTCGTTTCAAATTCAAACTACGCTCTAGTCTAAGTTTGCGCGCGCATTCAAACTTTCGCATCAAAAGAAATGTGTCATGGGAAGAAGTGAATGCTACAACGCGGGCGAGTTAATGGTCGAATGGAGAACCATCGGCGAATGGTCGGTGCTCGGTGGTCAATGCTAGATATGGTATCTACACTGTCCTACCGTTTCGTCCTGTTTTCACAGGTGGCGTACGAATAGGACAGAGCTAATACAAGCGGACGCCGCGTAATGTACTGCGGCGTACAAATAGGACGCTAGCCGACCATCCTAAACGTGCGCGCGCACGTTTAGGTAGCATCCTATTTATGCGCGCGCACGAATAGGATGGCTTGCAACAGCACCGGCCAGCGGCCTGCTACCCATAGGGAAGGCCGGCCTGTAGCCTGCAGGCCGGCTACAGGCCGGCTGGCCGGTGAACATCTCTAAGAACACACACACACACACGAACGAACGAAGCTGATGCAATCCCGGAGTGGCGGCTGAAACGCGTGTAAAGCGCCACCGAGTGTGACGTTCCCCTCTCTCGTCTTCTTCTGTTCTCTATATGTAGTAGTAAGGCAGGGGCGCGCGCGCGCGCATATCCCAAGGACGCCAGATATCCCAAGGTCGCCAGACGCCTTTGCATTGAGTGGCGAACAAACAAAGGAGAAAGCGCGCTGAGTGAGCTGTCAGTGTCAGAAGAAGGAACGACACGACACAAAACGTTTTTATCGGAAAACGTAAACGTAGAAAGCAGGATACGGCACGACGTCAATTACGCGGTAGCACGAAACCCTTTAGTGACGTTCCCGAACCTCCTAAAGAGATGACGCGTACACGCACTAGCACGGGGGAGTTTGTTTGTTTGTTTGTTGTTCGCTACTGTCCATAGCCAGACACGAACTGAACGAAGAACGTACATAATACCGATCGCTTCAGGAGGAGGTGAAGGAGCAAGGGGGGAGTGAGAGTATGTATTATGGCCAACCAGGGGAGGCGCTGGCACTCTTCCCATTGCTGCTGTGACTGTTCAGCTGCGTGAAGGAGGCGCTAGAGCGCTGTTGCCTCTGCTTGTCCCCACCACTACTGCCGCTCTGCTGATTCTCCAGGGCTGACTGGCAGGGCTGGCCGATGCTGCCCGCCAACGCCTACAGTGAATGGAATGTGTCTATGCGTCTACGAGCCCCGCTTCAGTCAGTCAGTTCAGCAGCAGTCAGTATTAGACATGGGATTACCTTGAGACTGGCCATGTCGTCCTCCGTCCCAGAGGGCAGGCAGAGGGCGCTGCTGCGTCCCACGACCACGCTTCCTCCACCGACGCTCTTCGTATCTCCCGTCACGCTGCCCGCTAAGGCTCTGGTACTGGCCGCGTCCCCGTCTCCCCTCTCCTGACTCTGACTGCCCCCTACACCTCCTCCTCCTCCTACAGTGGCGCCGCTTCCACCAGCGCCTGCAGTAGACGACAGCCCCGCTGGTGCGCCGCCACTGTAGACCGTGTGCACACTCTGCAAGTGGAGTGTGGAGTGGACCATTGTTGTTGTGATAGACCGATGCAATGGATTCAGTTGGGGGTCGAATGGGAAACGCCAACCTTGTCGTCACAGCAGTAGTAGGTGGACCCCGCCATGGCCTTGGTGCTGGCCTGCTCGAAGTTGACTCGCTCCCCCAGAGACAGGGCCCCCGACTCGGCGCTGAGACGACGACGACCACTCCCTCCCCCTCCTCCAGTGAGGCCCCCACTTGGTCCCGAGCCTGAGGAACCGCCCACTGGACACAGCTCCGCCTGCCAGTGAGGGGGTGAGTGAGTGAGAAAGAACGCGACGCCTGGAGGCACGAGCACTTCACTCACGGTGACTTGCAGTCTCTGGTGTCCCCCTCCTCCGCCGGCGCTGACCAGCCCAATGGAAGAGCCACTGTGAATGGATAGTCCGGCCACTGTGGAAGAGGCGTCGTTGAAGTGCTGCTGACCACTGGAAGAGTCGGCGCCCACCAGGCCGCTGGGCCCTCCTCCTGCACCACCACGAGAGGACCTCGAGCCGCCACTTCCCCAGACGCCAGTCGGACCCGAGGAACTGCCCCGACCTTCTGCTAGACCAATACGAAATGTGCCTCAACAGAAGAAGCGACGATAGACGACAGGAGAAAGCCAACTGACCGGCAGCGTTGTTGCCAGAGGCTCCTCGGCCGCCGCCTATCAGCTGTCGAATCTCGTCGACGTCGTCGGAAGAGCCGGCCCCATTCAACAGGTTCATAATGGCCGTGGGTCTCAGACCTCCGCCCCTCCCTCCCACTCGGCTGCTGGCCCCTCCTCCTCCTCCGTTGGCCCCTCTCCCACCGTGTCCTCCCGTGGCGGAGATGGCGCCCTCCTCGTCCTGTTCATCATCATCGTCGTCGTCGTCGCTCTCCTCCCCACTTCTGTTGCCCCCCCCACAACCGCCGCTTCGACACAGCGACAGGGGCACAACGCCGTAGACGTAGGCCAGCATGATGGGCACACCCACGCCTGCAACGTTGGGGAGAAGCATGTTCATTCACACTGCCAACCTTAGAGCGGAGGGGGGAAGGAAGGTGAGGGAGGGATGGACTGGGAAGGAGAGAGGGATGGAGGGAGGGAGGGGTGGGGAGGGAGGGAGGGGAGGGAGGGAGGGGAGGGAGGGGGGGAAGGGGGGAGAAGGGAGAAAGGGTGGGGTTCGGAGGGGGAGTGAGGGAGGCGACCACCCACCTACGGCCATGACAGCCAGAATGGGGCTGATGAGAAGTGTGCCAGTGACACTGCCCACGATCAGCAGTCGACGTCTGGTGTTGGTCGTCCGACCGCGCAGCCTCTGGTGGACCTGAATGGGGGCGAATACAACGAGTGAGGACAACAAGGCCATATTCCCTCATTCAAGAATCACGCGCCTTCCTTCCCACGAAGACGGGCACTCCAAAGACGATGGCTGGGACGGCGAGGCCGGCGATGAGGGCGATGCCTATGGGGGCACCTATGAGAGTGCCCAGCTGCCACATGAGGCGCTTCTTGCGCGACCAGGGCTTCTTGCCCCAGAAGGTGCAGCCGGACGGACTGCAATGGGCGATGGATGTGTTGTGGACAGACTTCACTACAGGGGGTGAGCAGAGCAGCACCTCAGGTAGTGGAGGTCAGAGATTTCCTTGAGACAGAGCCAGCAGAACTCGGCTCCGCACAGGGCGCAGACCATGTGGTTGCAGGAGCCGTCGTTCATCTTCACGATGAAGGTGCGACAACGGGGGCAGGCCTTGATGTCGCCCGCTGCAACAGACGACTTCTATAGCGAATGAGAGGACAGAGGAGAAAGCGCTTCTCCACAGACGTTTGATGGGTCCCTCGTTGGTGGCGCTGGAGCTGCCCTGTCGACTGGCGCCTCCGCCTCCCGCCTTGCTGCTTCCCTCTGCCGCGCTATCATGCTGTGAGACGGCGGCCATGAGCAGGAGGCGAACGGACCTCGCCTCGTCACAGGTCTCGTTGGGGTGCCAGGCCATCTTGCAGTGGTAGCAGAAGCGAGCCCCACAGCCCGGCCTCCCGCAACGGAGCTCGGGACAGGCGGCGCAACCGCTGGCGATCACCGCATACCTACAAATGCCTCAGCTGCAAATCCATTGAAGTACTCATTCTCATGGCTGGCTGGTCCCTGAAACCTTCACTTCCCTCTGTGTCGTCCTCAGATTATAGACATTTCACCACAATGGCAGAGCACCACTGCATGTTCTCTGTCGTTCTGTGCAGCTCATGGCCCAGTCCCAGTGCATTCAAGAGAGCACTCACGTGCAGTCTGGGGCGGGGCACCAGCGGGTGTCGGGGTCGACCAGCAGGGCTCTTCTCACGCTGAATTCCTCGTACTTGTGCAGCAGAGGGCCCTGGCCCACTCCCAGCAGCAGTTGGCCTATCCTATTGGGATGGACGGACTCCGAGCACTCGGGACAGCTGATCTGCACCCGGCTCTCCGAGATCTCCACACGCAGGTACTGAAGGCAATGGGACAACTCCACTCTCTACCTGCTACACTCTGCGAGGAAAGAAAGAACTTGGACGTGGACATGAAGCTCGTACTACAAACTGTCACTGGACAGCCCCTTGGCCCGCCGCTTTTGGTGATTACCTTCTTTGCAATGTGTTGGGTTCGAGCCTTGGCCAAGGCGCTAGCATAGCAACCGCGCGCCAAAGCAGTAGTAGCGCGGTACGTGGGGCCGGGGCGCCCAAATGTGCTGTACATCTGATCAGTATTGGTCGTCTTCCTGACTGACAGTTCACCCTACTCACTTGGACGATGCAGTCGACGCAAGTCCTGTGGCCGCAGCTAGCCAGTGGTGGGAACTGCTCCTCTGGCCGTCTGCCAAAGCAGAGGTTGCACTCGAGCAGACTATCCCCCTCCCCCTCCACTTCGTCTCCTCCTCCTCCAGCACCACAGTCCCCCTCTTCTTGCTGGCGCAGATGACAGCCGCTTGTCCAGCACTGCTGCTGCTGCTGGTGAATAGGGAGGGAGTCCTCCTCCTCCCCCTCCTGGTGGAGCATTTCTTCTCCCTCCCCCTCCTCCTCTTCCCTCCAGCTGATGGAGGAGACGCTGAGCGGTTGCCCGCCTTCCGCCGCCGCCTTCTTCGGCCTGTCAATTCAAGTCTAAGGTTGGCGCCCAAAGTGCTGAGAGGACGCCTAAATAACCACTACTTGTACTTCCGACGATAATATTACAGAAGTGCGATGGTGGGGTGGGGGGGGGGGGTTGGTGGAGAGAGGCCCCTTCGCCGTGACCAACTCGACAAAGAATCCAGTTAACCGCTCAACGTCCCCCCCCACCCAGCCCCATAGGAGCATTTTCAGAAGTTTTCGTCAAACTGAGTGACACTTGACAGCTTGTCACAATTTGCGTCTGAGCTGCTATTCTTAGCGCTTGATTCTTACAAAATGTAACATTTTGCATCAAAATAAACCAAACCAAGCGTTTCGTCCCAAAAGAGCCCCACGCCAACCTGACGACCCAAATCGCAGCGATAAGGAATGGAAAGAAGAGGCACCTGTCTTTTGTCCCAGGCGCGTTGTGGCGACCCCTGCTGCTGCTGGAGGAGGGCAGCAGGCGCGAGAGGCTGTTGAAGACGGATCTGGAGGGCCTCTGCTTACTGCCCTTCGCGACCACATTGGTAGTGACGACGACTGTGGCTCTGCCCCCCTTGCCCTGGCCTCCTCCTGCAGCGTCCATCGCCTCTGGCTCTGTCTGTGATTGACTGGCCGGCGGAAATAACTCCACTAGCCGATTCCCTTGCGCTGCTTGTGACAGCAAGCGGTAAGCCTCACTCAACCTTCTTCACATCGCTCGTACGCTTACCTAGCTCCGTCACATGAAAAGACTATCAGAGAACACTATTGGTAAAGCGTGCCGGCGGCAACGACGAGGTTCTAAAATACACCGCAATGTCGCACAAAGGGGACGTCAACACAACTGGAATTCTCCAGATCACCACACATGCAATTGCGCATGACGTTTCACGCGCCAGTCGTATGGCAAGGCACATCACGTCCACGCATTATTCCACGCTTCGTGTACGTTTCCACGCGTAGCGACACCAAAGGCGTTCGATTAGCAACGAAAGAGCGCCTCACGGCGATGCAATCACCAAAACAAAACCCGACACGCGTTCCGTGTCACGCCGCCACTTCAAAATTCATTTCAAATTCTCTCCACGTGGAACAAGATCTGTTTGGGGAACCCCAAATCTTTCAGACTGCTCTCACTCTCGACATCTTGGAGTTTCAGCACTTTTTTGGGGTAGTTCTGCACCAGTTGATACTCCTTTGGATCGTAGCCTTCCTTGGAAATGAAGTGGAACAGTGCCTGGAACGTAGTAATTACCGTATTTCCTTTTAAATAAGCCCCCTCCCGGCCCTCCTAGAGGGAAATTGAAAAAAATTAGCGCCCCTCCAATAAGCGCCCACATTTGGTAAGGCAGATAAGACACTTTCCCACATGCACTGTGACGATTCCTAACAAAGCAGCACAGCCACTAACTGCAGGATATCGTCAAAATGTGCACACTTTTTGACACTAAAATCCACGCAAATGGGTACCTAAAATCCAAGCAAATTGTGACAAAAACTCTTTCTCTCCTAGAGGTAGGTTGAAAAACAAGCTTCCAAGGCGCTCACTGAAGGATTTACATCAGGTAGAGAAGTTACCACGCGGCAATCAATAGAATCGGAAAACACATTCTCAAAACAGACCTTGAGCTTGGTGGAATCCGGAACATTGACGATTCTTCGCTCGTTGCTGGGAAGCTTCAGAGCGATGCTAATGGGCTCACCTGAATGAGTGAATTCATTTCACAGTAGCATAATGGTACAAAACAAAGTTTCCTATAGGTGAGGCGTCAAAACGCTAAACAAGCTTCTGTGGTCAGTTTACGTCAACAAGCTGTTTTAAACTGGGTGAGTTGTTTTATTAATACAGAGTGGTTTGTGAGTATTTTAAAGTGGAAGAGTAAAAGAGTGGATACTTTTGTAAAGTATTTCGAAGCCTTTCCGATATGACGCGCGCCCGCACGGAGTCCACTTTTTGTGCGCTACTTCTGACCCACTCCTTTCTGAGGGGTTCTTGCAGGGCAACATTGGAATCGCCCGGGATTAATTTTTTGAGCAAGACACACGCATTTCTGAGCGGTTGTTGCAGGGCAACATTGGGATCGCCCGGAATTAATTTTTTTAGCAGACAAAGTTGTTCGTAAGACAAGGGTTTAAAACCAGGCAAGTCGTCCGGGGGACGCAGTATACTCCACAAATTTGGACTCCTACGCACGGTGACTCTTCTGCTGTTGTGGCCTCCTGACAATCTCAATCGCAAAAGCAATGCTGAATTCGTGATCTACATCCCAAAATACCCCCAGATTCGACGTATAACACCCCTAGTTTCCTATGGACTCCGGAAACTGAAATTCTGCACTTGGGGTACGGTAGCATACAAATTTGTCGTAAGTACGTTCAAACATCATCTATACATTGAACGGATGCCAAATTCGTAATCAGCGCTCCCGAAAATCCCGAAATCGAGCATAATATTGGCCAAGTCGACCCGACGCCCAAAATTCAAACCGACGTGGCAGGGATACTGTAGCTCTGCAAATTTTTCAAAAATACTTTTCTGGACCAGATTTAAGCGCAGAATCGTTTGAAACCACTTTTGGAACGATTCGGCAACGCATTCGAGCGCTATAGATGCCGAAATGGAAAAATCGCAATTTTCGACCCCGGAGTCGAAAAAGTCGCAGTGTAAGAAAGTTTTTTGTGTTTCGCCCGATTTTCTCCGTTCATGGCTCATTCGATAGAGGACATCTGGGAAGGAGCAACAAGGGTGGTCTCGCCGCTCTAGCTGCTACCTAGCTCGCACAGCAGCCCGTCAAAGTCGACCCGGGGCCAAAATTCGCGAATTTTTCAAATTTGGCGCCAAAATGGGTCCCGTAGCGATCCAATTCATTTTTTCCGTGTTCGGCACTATCGAGTACTACAACATATCAAAAGATAGTATATACCATTATGCAACTTTTTCGAGTTCTACCTTGTTTAACCCATTTTTCAGTACTTTGAAAATTTAAATTTTTGAATTTCCCGTCAACGGGGTCCCGGAACGTGACCCCGTTTGGTGTCCACCCTGCCCACCCACTAGGCCTACCCAACACAAAAGACCGTTTGCAAATCGGCCGCTGCACGCGCGAACCCCATCCGGTCCAAATTACTGCGTTTCGCGCACAATCGCTATATACTCCACACTTTTTGTGGAGTATAAAAACAAAAGTATTTCTTTAGGAATGACCGTTAAACAACTGCCTAAACGTAAGCTTTCAAACGGTCGAACGAATGCCGCTCTACAACGTAAGACGAGCGAATTAGGGCCGATTTGCTGTTTGAACCTTTGAGTTACTGTAGCTCGCAAAATTCAAACTTTCGAATCTCGACTTCTCTTAACGGAATGATCAGTGTGCCGAAACCTATTCAACAAACTCAAGATCGTCTCTCTATGACGGAAGACGAGCGAGTTAGAGAAGTTTTGCGTTTGAAACTTTTGGGTTACTGTAGCTCGCGATATTCAAACTTTTGAGTTTCGACCAATAGAAGAACAAACGATCAGTGAGTCAAGAGCTATCCAGCAACTCAAGATCGTCTCTTTACGACGCACGCTGAGCGAGTTAGAGCGATTTCTGTGCCAAAAACGCGAGAATGTCGCTTTTGATGGTGCGTGTTTGCGTAATTAACAAAATTTTTACGCCAAGTAAAAGAGCACGTCGAGACCTTTTAGTTGACCTATCGCACGTCGCTCTACGACGTAAGACGAGCGTGTTAGAGCCGTTTTGCGTTTTGGACCCTCGGGTTACTGTAGCGGGCGCAATTCAAACTTTTGAATTTCGACTTCTCTTAACGAAATTATCAGTGTGCCGAAACCTATTGAACGAACTCAAGATCGTCTCTCAATGATGGAAGACGAGCGAGTTAGGCAAGTTTCGCGTTTTAAGCCTTTGGGTTACTGTAGCTCCCGAAATTCAAACTTTTGAGTTTCGACCAATAGAAGAACAAATGATCAGTGAGTCGAGAGCTATCCAACCAACCCAAGATCGTCTCCCTACGACGCACGCTGAGCGAGTTAGAGCGATTTCTGTGCCAAAAACGCGAGAATGTCGCTTTTGATGGTGCGTGTTTGCGTAATTAACAAAATTTTTACGCCAAGTAAAAGAGCACGTCGAGACCTTTTAGTTGACCTATCGCACGTCGCTCTACGACGTAAGACGAGCGTGTTAGAGCCGTTTTGCGTTTTGGACCCTCGGGTTACTGTAGCGGGCGCAATTCAAACTTTTGAATTTCGACTTCTCTTAACGAAATTATCAGTGTGCCGAAACCTATTGAACGAACTCAAGATCGTCTCTCAATGATGGAAGACGAGCGAGTTAGGCAAGTTTCGCGTTTTAAGCCTTTGGGTTACTGTAGCTCCCGAAATTCAAACTTTTGAGTTTCGACCAATAGAAGAACAAATGATCAGTGAGTCGAGAGCTATCCAACCAACCCAAGATCGTCTCCCTACGACGCACGCTGAGCGAGTTAGAGCGATTTCAGCCTTATAACGCGAGAATGTCGCTTTTCGTGTTGCGTGTTTGCGTAATTAAGAAAACTTTTAATGCCAAACGAAAGAGCACGTCCAGACCTTTCAGTTGACCTGCCGCACGCCGCTCTACGACGTAAGACGAGCGAGTTAGCGCCGTTTTCCGTTTTGACCTTCGGGTTACTGTAGCGCGCGCAATTCAAACTTTTGAATTTCGAAGTCTCTTAGCAACATTACCAGTGGGTCGAGACCTATCCATAAAGTCCAAGATCGCCTTCCTACGACTTTCCAACGCTGAGATCTAAGAGCGTAACGGACGGACGGACGGACGGACGCACGGACGCACGAAAAGCTCTCGTAGCCAACCACTTCTCGGTCGGAAGCTCCGTAACCCCTAAGGTTCTGGCCACCAACGGATAAAATGGAGCACCCCGGAGGGATGTTTAAAATCATGTGCTTATGTACGTCGACTGCAAATTGATCCGAAATTTAGACTGGGTGCGAGAAAGTGATAATAAATGATGACAAGCATGTGCGAGCGATTAAAGGAGCGCAACTTGACTGAGACGGATAATGGGCGGCATCACTGACATGGGATACAACTTGCCTTCTAGCAAAGGGCTCACGTCTTGTTACTGTAGCGGGTGTCTAGTGTTCTTACACTACTCAGCCGAACTGCCCTGTTTCGAGTCCTTCCACCAGTTGCCCTCAATCGACCACTTTCGCTGAATTGCACTATTCTTTCGTAATGCGATCGCAGTCACTTAGCCTGTAATGCGTGCACCATCCTCCTATATACTAAGCGGCATAGAGTGTGTCTGTCTGTTTGTCTGTTTGTCTGTTTGTTTGTTTGTTAACACGATAACTCTCGACAGCGTTGGCGGATCGCGATGATCTATACATCAAAAGAACCGCCTTGATCTGGAATAGTGCACCTCCTATTGTGGACTTTGGCCGATGTCTAAATTCCATGAAAATCGCGAAAATATCAACTGCACAGTACATTCTGAGCACTGTGGAGTGACTGCATACCTCTTTGGCGGAAATTTCGTGCTGTTGTGTCACCATTCACTGCAGAGCTGTCGCTGAAGGACTCTGTAGTGTATTCAGAGGCACGGGAACAGGTGTGAGGGTAAATGCAGGCAGTGGCAGAGGCACGTTGTCAAATGACTATAGATCAGCCTGAAAACACCTATGGGCTTAGGACAAACATCAGGTGCTTGAAATTGGAGCTGGTGCAACCATAAATTTAGGCACTGGCAGGGGCACAGTGTCAAATGACTGGAACTAACTGAACCTCCTATAGGCTGTTGTGTTGTGCCTATGTAAAATCACCATTGGCTTTAGAGATTAGCTTATCTCCTACGGGCTAAAGGCACTAGTCCTATATACTAAGCGGCTAACGGTGTCTGTTTGTGAGTGAGTGATTCTGTCTCCTCACCGTACGCCCTATAAATGTTCTAAACCGTTGCGCTCTACACCTTAGCAGCGCCTCTTTACGGCTACTGTGCGCAACAGATTTGTGGTTACGTCAATTGCGCTCATTATCGCCGCGATCAATATTTGTTCTTGGTAGGATGCATCTTTACGCCAAAACCATTCGCTCTTTCGGCTTTCGGATTTCGGAATCGGGAACAGTGTTGAAAGTTGTGACTGTCGATCGTTCGCTTTGCAAAGCAAGCAGGCAGCGCAAATATGGAGAAGGAGAAGATGCTTGAGTGGGAAGAGAACCTCCTAAAAGCTGGCAAGAAGAAGACGAAGAGCCAGCAGAAGGCGGCGTTACGCCAGCAAGAAACTGACGAACAGAAAGAACTGCGACGGCAAAAGGACCGCGAGGCGAAGCGCAAGCAACGCGCTGTGGGCTCTTCTTAGCGAGCATTCAGTTGCAGTTTTGTTACATTCTTGGCCACATTTCAGACTGAAACCGCCGAGCAAAAGTCTGAGAGACTGGAGAAGCAGAGCGAGAGCATGCGACGCCATCGCGCCGTAAGTTTGATCACGGACAGCATTAGGGGCTTACTGCTACAGCTATTCCCACCTTTCCGAGTGAAGCCGCTGAAAACAACTCTGAAACGTATCATTTGACGACAGACAACGGTAGGTGCTTACTGTTACAGCTTCTTCCCACATTTCAGAGTGAAGCGGCCGACCACAAGTCTGACAGACTGCAGAAGCAGAACGAGAGCATGCGACGCCAACGCGCCGTATGTTGAGCCTCTGTCTACTGCGATTTGACGACAGACAACGGTAGGTGCTTACTGTTACAGCTTCTTCCCACTTTTCAGAGCGAAGCGGCCGACCACAAGTCTGACAGACTGCAGAAGCAGAACGAGAGCATGCGACGCCAACGCGCCGTATGTTGAGCCTCTGTCTACTGCGATTCACTGCGGTCTTTTGCTCATTATGTGCTTACGCTTCAGACGGAAACAGATGAGGAGAAGTTTTGGCGACTTGAAGAGCAGAGTGAGAGAACGTGGCTGCAGCGCGCCGTATGGTGCAAGAGGCGCTTACCTATTTCGTTAGTAAATCTTTATGTGAGTGTGTCTGTTCAAATCAGACCGAAACTTGCCAGCACAAGGTCAAGCGATTGGAAAAGGACAGTGAGGCGAAGCAACAAAAGCGCTCGGTCGGTGATTGTGCTTGCTGTATAATAGCACTGTTCTGATCCACTCTTCGCATTTCCTCATCCTCAGGCGGAAACCGAGGAGCAAAAGGAGGCGCGAAACGACAAGGCGCGACAGCGACGCGCCGAGCGCAAAACGCTGCACTACGGATTTGGATTCAGTGGCTCTGCAGCGCGCAAGTACTGCATTGTAAAGGAATCCGAGGAGGGACCAATGAACGTCCAGTGCGACCACTGCGGCGCCCTCTTCTTCCACACCGAAGTGTGCAGGCAGGAGAGCTGCTGCCACACCCATCACTGGCAGCACACCTACTGCTACTGCTCAACCAAAGCCATTCCCAAGGGCAAACAGTGCGACCACTGTGAGGCGCCCTACGATGGAGTGGCTGAGGAGATCCATCAGATCGCCCTCAGCGACCTCAAGAAGAGAGGATCCAAGGACTACAAGACAACCTTTGGGGACCCAGCGCGCTTCAAGCCATGGAAGGGGCCTGATGGAAAGAAGTACGTCTCGGATGCCTGCTGGGAGCATCACTACCACTTCAAGGAGCCTCGACCGGAGTTTATCGTTGAAGAAAATGAAATCCAGCAATTGAACATCGATTACGGCAAGCTTTGCGGCGACTGTAAAGCGATGAGCGTCTGTCAATGCGCGTCGATCGTTGATGGTTAAGTGACTGTCCTTAAAATCCGCATTCAACCATCTTTGTTTGGCTCACTGGACGTTTGCGTTATCATACATCTTCATTGATCTTTCATTCGTTGTTGCTCCACTTGCGCGTCGAATAGAAAATGTTGCGTTCTGATCATTATTTAGTCATATCTACATTACTATGCCAGCTAGGCCTTTCGTCTGTCCGTCTGAAACGCTTGCCTTCCTAGCACTTCGCCACGCGACGCTTCAGCATGCGCCTGCCTCGCTAGCACTTCGCCACGCGACGCTTCAGCATGCGCGCGCTAGGAAGCCAGCAGGACGCCAGCGGCGTCCCGCAGAGAAGCTCGCTCGCTTGGATCCATCGACCGCAGAAAATCAATCGCTGCACGGCCAGCGTCGCCTGTTGCTGCCTGCCTTCAACGCAGGCTTTGCCTGAACAGTACGGCAATGCACGGTAGCAGAGCCTTGCAGAAGCGAACAGTGCGGCAGTGGGCGGTACAGCAGAGAACCTTGCAATGCGCAAATGCAACACAGCCGAACAGTACGACAATGCTCGCGCAGGCAATTCTAGCCGCTTCAGCGACTATTTCGCTTGCAACAGGACAGATCTTGCTTGCAACAGGACAGACTTTCTGCAACAGGACGCTGCGCAATTGCAACAGAGCCGGCAGGCAATTCTAGCCGCTTCAGCGACTATTTCGCTTGCAACAGGACAGATCTTGCAACAGGACAGACTTTCTGCAACAGGACGCTGCGCAATTGCAACAGAGCCGAACAGTACGACAATGCTCGCGCAGGCAATTCTAGCCGCTTCAGCGACTATTTCGCTTGCAACAGGACACATCTTGCAACAGGACAGACTTTCTGCAACAGGACGCTGCGCAATTGCAACAGAGCCGGCAGGCAATTCTAGCCGCTTCAGCGACTATTTCGCTTGCAACAGGACAGTTCTTGCAACAGGACAGACTTTCTGCAACAGGACGCTGCAACAGTTCAGACGTTACAACAGGATCCTCGCGCGAGGCGACGAGCGCCGTTGGCTCGCAACAGGACACACCTTTGCAACAGGATGGACAGCACGCCAATGCTCACGCAGGCAATTCTAGCCGCTTGAGCGAGTGTTTCGCCAAACTAACCGTTGAAACGAGGTACCCCAGCAGCGCCTTGAACAAGCACATTGGCAGACGATACAAATACCATGCTAATCACATGACACAAATTCTTCTGCAACGGGAAAGCACGCTAGTTGGATTGATAGTTGCTTGAAATTGCTCTTGATTCGTATACGCTATACTTAGTATCATTTCGTGGTCGCGTGATCGTCGTTTGATTGAATTGACTTCTGCGTTGATGTGTGCGTGTTGCTTGCTCTATTCATTGGTCAATAGTGATCGTTGATTCGTTTGTATTGGACTGCGCCAATTTATAGATGTGTCGTGTTCATCTGTCGCCTTTTCTATCACTCTTCTTCTGCTATGTTGTCGCTCCATAATTGGAATGATTGCTTTGTGTCGTCTATGAGGCACATCTGTCAGCATTCACTGCTGAGTTGTCGCTGTGAGACACAGGTGTATCCCTTTGCCGGTCGGTGGGGTCTGTCAGACCCCGCCCTACGTTTGTTTGCTCAACATTTCCAAAATCTGGACCCGTGAATACATGTTGATCAACATTTTCCAAGGTGACAAAATGTTGCTCAACAGCGAAACAATGTTGATCAACATGGATTACCGCAAAGTTTGTGATAACATGGTCGACATTCTGGATGTGGTGCATGTTGAGCAACATAATGTGAACAAATAATAACCACCAACTCAAATTCCTCAAAAGTGTCACTGATAATCAAAAAGGAACAGCAGTATCACAGAAACTCCAAAATGCAATCCATCATGTGAAAGAGCTCAAAACAGCTCAATTTGGAATCATCGAAGGAATTGTAGTGTAGAAAAACCCCGCAAATTCTGCAGAAATGTGTTGTCTTCAGTTTTCGCGATTTGGGATGCAGAATACACCGCTTTCTCTGTGAATAAGGGACGTTTCTGCCAAAGTGGCCAAGACTCCAGTCTGAGCGTTTCTAAAAAGGTGCGTGTTGAAAAGTGTGATTAGCAAGTTAATTTAGAAATATTACTTGAAACAACAGTACCTTGTACAGTTCCAGCTTCGACAGCTTTGGAGGCAGGCACTGATCAGACTGAGCAGCATTTTCGGTCTTTTGCGGCTGAGTGAAACGCAGAGAATTAATAAAATCAATCAGCTGTGACACCAATAGTGGTTTCGCCTTTGTGTTTTTGAAATTCGAGTGGTATGATTGGTACAAAATGGTCGAGTTCACTATTGCGGCTTCCAATAGAAATGAAAAACCGGTGCCTTGTCTGGGCTAAAATTGCAGCCTTGCCCCTATTGGGGTATGCTCCTACACATTAAAGGCATTTTCATTTCGACAATGATTTAAATTACTTCAGAATCACTGTGCTGTACTACTGCAGGGATACAACTGTGGAAATAATTGAGCAAGGTATGTCCACCCTGTTTGTCATCACCTGCCCCAAGAAGACCTGAATATGAAAATGTTTACTACCAAGTGATGCACTGAAGACCATCATCTTGCTCTGCATTCCTCATTCTACCATTCAGTGATTGTTGAACAACATTTCTTCACTGTTGAGCAACATTTTACACCGGGCCAGATTCATGCAGCATGTTGACCAACATTTTCGTACCTTGCACCATGTTGAGCAACATTCCCATTTTTCGTGAAATGTTGAGCAAACAAAAAGTTTTGTTTGCTCAACATTTTTGCCCGACCGGCAAAGAGGTATTCAGAGGCATGGACGCAGCTGAGATAGTATGTGCAGTGCATGCACTGGCAGGGGCACATTGTCAAATGACTTTGGATCTATCTGAAATAACCTATGAGCTTAGGACGACATTGGGTGGTTGAAATTCATGTATTCTGAGGCATGGGAGCTGGAGCAACCATAAATTAAGGCACTGGCAGGGGAACAGTGTCAATTGATTGAATCTAACTGAACTTCCTATGGGCTGTATAGCTCATCACCTATGGGCTAAAGGCACTAGTCCTATATACTAAGCGGCATAGAGTCTGTTTGTTTGTTTGTTTGTTTGTTTGTTTGTCCGGCGATTTTCTCGCGACTCGGGCGACGGATCCTGGAGATCTATAGCTTAAACTGACCGTCATGGACTGGAAGGATGCCATTTTGGGGTCTCGACTTTGGTCGATGTCTAAATTCCATAAAATTTCAACAATTTCAATTGTGAGGTGCACAATTCTGCTAAACCATGCTGATTCAAACGGCGGCCACAGTGGTAATGACGCGCGCACTGTATGCCAACACGCAAAACATCAACTTTAAATCGTTGTGAGGGACATTTGCAGTGTCACCACTCACCAAAGAGTTGTCGTTCCCCAAAGTGTATTCGCAGGCACTCCATGCACTGGCAAGGCCACAACATCAAACTATTCTGGATCTATTTCAAATGGCTTGAGATCTATTGGAAATGTCCAATTGGCTAAACCCAAACGTCTACAGGCTAACCTCAGGTGTCAATTGTGTATTTACAGGCATGGGAGCTGGTGCAATCCTCAACGTAGGCACTGGCAGGGGCACAGTTTGAATGACTTGAGATATATCTGAAATGTCCTATGGGCTAAACCCAATTGTCTACTGGCTACGCCGACGTGTCGATTGTGTATTTGCAGGCACAGGAATTGGTGTGATCTTAAATGTAGACCCTGGCAGGGGCACAGTGTCAAATGACTTGAGATCTAAGTTTAATGTCCTGCACTGCACTGAATTTGATGATTGTATTGTATCCTTCATGCTCTGTGGATTGCCCATGTGCTATTGACCATAGACATTCTCCTACGGGCTAAAGGCTCTAGTCTACATTACTATGCCAGCTAGGTGTTTTGTCCGTCCGTCCGTCCGTCCGTCCGAGTACGCTTGGCTCCCTAGCACTTCGCCACGCGACGCTTCAGCATGCGCGCGCCTTCCTAGCACTTCGCCACGCGACGCTTCAGCACGCGCGCGCCTAGACGCCAGCGGGACGCCAGCGGCGGCAATCAATCGCTGCACGGCTAGCGCCGCCTGTTGCTGCCTGCCTTAAACGCAGGCATCGCCTGAACAGAACGGCAATACACGGTAGCAGAGCAAAAGCGAACAGTCGCGCGGTACAACAGAGAGGCTTGCAATGTGCAATGCAATCCAGGCAATAATACAACGGCGATGCTCGCGCAGGCATTGAACAGTACGGCAACGCTCGCGCAGGCAATTCTAGCCGCTTCAGCGACTATTTCGCTTGCAACAGGACAATCTGCCCGCTCTCTATCATTTGTTTTGCGCGCCGCTTTGTACGGCGCGTTCGCGAGGCAGTCAGCGCTATTGGCTTGCAACAGGACATACTTTCTGCAACAGGACAACTGTTGCAACAGTATATACGTTGCAACAGGATGGTCGCGCGAGGCGACCAGCGCGATTGGCTCGCAACAGGACAGACCTTCTGCAACAGGACAAATTTTGCAACAGGACAAATCTTGCAACAGGGCACATCTTGCAACAGGACAAATCTTGCCACAGGATAGATCTTGCAGCAGGACAGATCTTGCAACAGGACAGACCCTGCAACAGGACAGATCTTGCAACAGGACAGATCTTACAACAGGACAAATCTTGCAACTTGGCAGATCTTGCAACAGGACAGATGTGGCAACAGGATGGTCGCGCGAGGCGACCGTTGGATCGCAACAGGACAGACCTTCTGCAACAGGACACATCTTGCAACAGGACAGATCTTTCAACAGGACAGATCTACATCTTTCAACAGGACAGATCTTGCAACAGGACAGAGCTTGCAACAGGACAGACCTTGCATTACGATAGATCTTGCAACAGGAGAGACCTTGCAACACGATAGATCTTGCAACAGGACAGACCTTGCAACAGTACAGAGCTTGCAACAGGACAGACCTTGCAACACGATAGATCTTGCAACAGGACAGACCTTGCAACAGGACAGGTTTTGCAACAGGACAAATCTTGCAACAGGACAGACCTTGCAACAGGACAAATCTTGCAAAAGGACAGATCTTGCAACAGGACAAATCGTGCAACAGGATAGATCTTGCAGCAGGACAGATTTTGTACCACGACTCACCCTGCAGCAGGACACATCTTGCACAGGATAAATCTTGCAACAGGACAGATTTTGCAACAGGACAAATCTTGCAACAGGACAGAACTTGCAACAGGACAGACCTTGCAGCAAGACAGATTTTGCAACAGGACAAATCTTGCAACAGGACAGATTTTGCAACAGGACAAATCTTGCAACAGGATAGATCTTGCAACAGGACAAATCTTGCAACAGGATAGATCTTGCAACAGGACAAATCTTGCAACAGGACAGATTTTGCAACAGGACAAATCTTGCAACAGGACAGATTTTGCAACAGGACAAATCTTGCAACAGGACAGATCTTGCAACAGGACAAATCTTGCAACAGGATAGATCTTGCAACAGGACAGACCCTGCAACAGGACAGATCTTGCAACAGGACAGAGCTTGCAACAGGACAGACCTTGCAACAGGACAGGCCTTGCAACAGGACATACCCTGCAATAGGACAGACCCTTCAACAGGACAAATCTTGCAACAGGTCAGACCTTGACAATGAACTGGACGGACGTTGCGGCGCGCGCGCGAGGCGACCAGCGCCGTTGGCTCACAACAGGACAGACCTTGCAACGGACAGACCTTCAACAAGGACAGATCATGCAACAGGACATTACGGCCATTGACGACTATATTCCATGCTATTCAGATCACAGAAATTCTTCTGCAACAGGAAGGAACGGCTAGTTTCTATGTATTTCATGTAACTGTTAATTGGGCAGAGTGTACGCCGCTGCTCTGTGTGTGATGGCCCCATCGTCGCTGTTGCTTATATGTACAGATTGATTGCTCGCTGCATTGGGTACTGGGTGAGTGGGTGTGTACAGAACGATTATATGTATCTTGAACTCCATCACACCAAACAATATGTGTTGCACTTCAGTAACGCGACGAAACGCAGAGCACCAACGGTTATTTCAGTGGTCACAATACGTTGACGCTCTTTTTTCTTTTTGAATGGACACCAAATCTTCGTCCCAGGGGCAAAAAAGACAGAGTCAAAAATTTTTCGCAACTACCCACAATTTCCAAATTCATGGGTACCCAAGTGGTATCCAATGGATACGACCGAGAAGTGGTTGGGTAGGGGTTCGCCCGGCTGAGGCCGGGCGAAAAAATGCGCACAACTTCACAAATTACTGCACCGCAGGCAAATCTTCTAGCCGCAACTGAAATCATAGCATTTCCAACGCTGCAGGTGACATTTTGTTCCCCTGTTTGGAAGGGTGGGGGGGGGAGTGCTTGAGGGGAGACTTTTACACAGTATGAAACAAAACAGCCAACACCATTCACCCATTGTGCCCACAGCGGAGCCCCAGTCTGGAACAGTGTCGTCGTCGTTGTCGGTAGTGGAAGGGTCTGTAAGTACGAATGTTGAAGAAGATAAGTCACAAGTCGTGTAACGTGTGTTGAGGGGGGGGGGGGGTAAGTCCCCCCCCCTCCCGAAAGACCCTCCCCGTAGAATAGAAATGTCAAAACTTTCGCCTGCTGCGCTATATTGTAGCTTATTAGCCAGATTGAAGCGATATATGGCAGTTGTTGGTCCACTTTCGCGAAATTATTCGCATTTTTGTCGCTTTTGCACATTTATAGACCCCCCCCCCACCCCCCCCGAGAGGGGGTGGGCGATACATGTATGGTCACAACACAGAGACAAACAAATTTCAAAATAAAAAACCTTTATCGAGTTTGGCGGCTTTCGATCCACTCTGATCCATACTTTCGTCGTCGTCGCCATTTTCCAGTTTCCTCTTCAAACCAACGCCCTGAAATCCGCGACTAACCCGCTGTGTGGCGATCTAAATTTGTGCGTAAATGTGTGTTTTGTCAGAATCTGTTTATTGGATACAGTTGAGTGTGAGACCAGCTCGCAAAACCAGTGGTGGTATTATTCCCAACTCTTACTAATTTGAAGTTTGTGTTACTTAGAGCTGGGTCAGTAAGAGGTCTGCGCAACTCAGCCTAGTTGTCACGCAGTTAGCCCATACTAAAACTTCAGTTTCAATGAGCTCATCCGATGAACTATCCCCGAGTTAGTAGGGGCCTCTGATCTCCAACTGTTGACCTGACCACTTAACCAAGCACTCACCCTGCAGAGACTACTGTAGCCCAAGGGAAACAAGTCTCTTTTAAAAAGCGGAGTGATTTTGAGCTTTGACTTTTTACTGAGATTGTAGCAAGGCCCTTTCCGGTTTCGTGCAGCGTCTTTGACTCTCCTCGCGACTACACTTTTTGGAGTGGTCTTGCTACGCAACATTGGTATCGCTCGGGTTTAATTCTTTACACCAAGAAAATCATCTTTTCAGACTAAATTTAAAAAAAGACACTGGAATCTAACGCAAAACTACAGGTTAATTGTGAGCATGATTTGATGCTGGCTTGCAGTGAGCTCTTCAACGATGTCAAGATCGCTCCTCTGCAACGCACGAGTGCCAAGATATAACAAACCAAAGTCTTTAGTTTTCATCGCGTTTTGGTTACTGTAGCCCTCTCATTGACCTTTTGAAACTTTTTGTTGTCGGATTCTTGCTCAGGAGGTCGAGCGGTTCATTTTGATATGCGATTTGACTAGGTTCGATGAAGTTTTGACTTTTCGCGGACATTACTTCGGGATACTGTAGCGCGCAATTTTTAAAACTTGTTATTATTTCGACGTCACAGTTCGCGAGAGTAGTCCGAGGGCTACCCGTCGGTGTGTCGAACTCAACCCTGCGACGTCAGACAAGCGAGTTATTAAGCCCGAAGCAAGCGTGTTCTTTTCAGTTTTCGACGCGTTTTGGTTACTGTAGCTCTCTGTTTAAACTTTTGAAACCTTTTGTTGTCGGATTCGTGCTCAGGAGCTCGAGCGCTTTACGTTGATATGCGATTTGACTAGCTTCGGTCAACTTTTGTCTTAAAATGGACCCCACTTTGGGATACTGTAGCGCGCGAGTTTGAAAATTTATTCCAGTTTTGAACACTCAGATGGCGAGAGTAGTCCGAGGGCTACCTGTCGATGTGTCGAACTCAACCCAGCGACGTCAGACAAGCGAGTTATTAAGCCCGAAGCAAGCGTGGCGTTTCCAGTTTTCGACGCGTTTTGGTTACTGTAGCTCTCTGTTTAAACTTTTGGAACTTTTTGTTGTCGGATTCGTGCTCAGGAGCTCGAGCGCTTCACTTTGATATGCGATTTGACTAGCTTCGGTCAACTTTTGTCTTAAAATGGACCCCACTTTGGGATACTGTAGCGCGCGAGTTTGAAAACTTATTTCAGTTTTGAATACTCAGATGGCGAGAGGAGTCCGCAGGCTACCCGACGATGTCTCAAACTCCATCCTACGACGTCGGACGAGCGAGTTATTAAGCCCGAAGCGAGCGTGACGTACGCACGCACGCACGTACTGTACGTACGTACGCACGCACGCACGCCGAGCTCTTGATAGGGTTCGCTCGGCTGAGGCCGAGCGAAAAAAGGGAAAAACACTCACCTCATCTCGAGCCGTCGTCCCATTGGCCAGTCTTGAAGAGGAAGGGCCCGGCAGAGACTCGAATGTGGGACAGTTCTCCAGAAATGCCGTGGCTGAAACAAAGTTTACTCTAAACACTCTAGCAAGCGGCCTGGGCGCTTATTCTTTAGCCTATTGTATGATACGACCTCTTGAGACAAAACTACACCTAACTCAGACAGTTGCAAACGCAACATTTCAACGCAATAACTGGAGTTGTTTTGCCGTGCAACATTGGATTCGCCCGAGTTTAATTCTTTGCAGCAGGAAATTTGTTTTCAGACAGCCAAATCATTAGGGCTCTTGAGCGACGTTGAGACAGTCGCTCTGCGACTCACGAGTGTCGAGATACGGCCATGTCAAATTCGCTAGTTTCTGGAGCGTTTTAGTTACTGTAGCCATCCATTTTAAACTTCTGAACCCTTTGCTGTCAGATTTCGGCCCAGGAGCTCAAGTGCTTCGATTTGATATGTGACTCGACTAGGCTCGATGAAGTTTTGACAGTTTCGTGGACTCATTCTCGGATACTGTAGCGTGCGAGATTGAAAATGTTTTTTTAGTTTTGACTATTGAAATCGAGTCTGGAGGCCAATCTCAAACTCTTTTCTACGACGTCAGACAAGCCCAAAGCAAGCGCGACATGCGGATGTACGTACGCCGAGCTCTTGATAGGATGTTGCCTGGCTGAGGCCGAGTGAAAAAGTGCGAAAATGAAGCAAACGAACCGGCGTCGCAGAAGCTGACGGCGTCTGGCGTACGCAGTCTGGTCAGCAATTCGCCTGAAAGTATTTCTCGACCCATCGACTAAGCTAGAAAGCAAAAAAGTAAAAAAAACATGTCACACGAACCAGTTCTGGGGTCCAAAATGGCCACGTACGGATAATCTCCGACGGGATAGTAGGTGTTGTACCGCTGGCCTTCGGCCGAGTCAATGTAGATCTGTGGATGGAATGGTGAGACCAGACAACTACAGGGCTTTCCTAATGGCCAAATGTCAAACTTGAATATCTTCCGCTGTGATGGAGCAATCCAGACGAAACTTGCACACAATATAGTCAGCATCTGTCCATGATATGTGTTACTTCTACACAGATATTCTCCATCGCAAGCCCAAGGGGCAGTGTCGCACAGTCGAGGTATAGAAATCCGAGGTTCTGCGCGAACTGGTGTGATTTGAAATGAGCACAACTTGTTTGATTAGCGGAACTGTGAAACGCGACTAAGGGCAGTTGATTCGCAATAAAACAAGCTTTCATTGCTGTAACAAGCTGTGTGTGTAAAAAGTTTAACCTATACTTTGTGTCTGTCAAATCTTGGTGAACAGTATAGTGAGTTTCATTCGCAAAATTAGTCGTATCTAGAGAAGGTATCTTGAAAACGTGTACCGCAATTCAAATGCAGCTATTACCACGATACGGTTGTCTGTACAACTGATCTAAAGCTCAGTGATATCGCCGCGTTCGCTATCTGGTATCGGCATGATACGACGCCGTTCACCTGAAGTTTTATACCTGTATGAATACGCCACATCGAACAAAAAACTTGCCAACTGTTTGGTGCTGTCGTTCTTTACCAGGAATCTCGTTTGGTGTACGTATTTCTGCGTTATGACGCTTTTGTCAATTTGTAGAATCTTGGCAAATTGTGGCGTATTTGTATAAAATTCCTTGCAAACAATTTTGTTTGAGTTACAAACTATCCGCGGTCTATGCTCTTTCAATTTCTGAAGAAAGCTAGCTAGCTAGCTCATCAGGCGAAAAAGTCGATTTTCGACATTTTTATACTCCACAAAAAGTGTGGAGTATATAGCGATTGTGCGCGAAACGCAGAAAATTGCAACGGATGTAGCTCGCGCGTGAAGCGGCCGATTTCCAAACGGTCTTTTGCGTTGGGTAGGCCTAGTAAGTGGGCAGGGTGGACACCAAACGGGGTCACGCTCCGGGACCCCGTTGGCGGGAAATTCAAAAATTTAAAATTTCAAAGTACTGAAAATTGGGTTGGGCAAGGTAGAACTCGAAAAAGTTGCATATAATGGTATATACTATCTTTTGATATGTTGTAGCCCTCGATAGTGCCGAGTCGGCAAAAAAAGAATTGGATCGCTGCGGGACCCATTTTGGCGCCAAATTTGAAAAATTCGCGAATTTCGGCCCCGGGTCAACTTTGACTGGCTGCTGTGCGAGCTAGGTAGCAGCTAGAGCGGCGGGACCGCTTTTGTTGCTCCTTCCCAGATGTCCTCTATCGAATGAGCCATGAACGGAGAAAATCGGGCGAAACACAACAAAGTTATTTTCCCGCAACTTTTTTGACTCCGGGGTCGAAAATTGCAATTTTCGCGTTACGGCGTCTGTTGCGCTCGAATGCGTCCCCGAATCGTTCCAAAAGTGGTTTCAAACGATTCTACGTTGAAATCTGGTCTAGAAAAGTGTTTTGGAAAAATTTTCAGAGCTACAGTAACCCTGCCGCGTCCATTTGAATTTTGGGTGTCGGGTCGACTTTCGCGATATTATACTCGATTTCGGGGTTTTCGGGGCCGCTGATTACGAATTTGGCATTCGTTTAGCGTTTAGATGATGTTTGAACGTACCTATGACGAAATCGCATGCTACCGTACCCCAACTGCAGAATTTCGTTTCTGCGAATCCATAGGAAGTTAGGGGTGTTGTATGTCGAATCTGAGGTATTTTGGGATGTAGATCACGAATTCGGCATTAGTTTTGTGATTGGGAGTGTCAACAGGCCACAACAGCAGAGGAGTCAGTATGCGTAGGAGTTCAAATTTGTGGAGTATACTGCGTCCCCCGGACGACTTGCCTGGTTATATTTTAATTGTAAATATCTCTAAATTGCAATATTTCAAAACTGTAGAACCATGTCATAAACTCTTATTGGCTTACGACCTTTCAGTTTCTGCATTCACATTCGTCAATAAATGACGGGCTTTTTTAATTTTAGGTATTTTGGCAAATAATTGCGTATTTCGATGAAATTGAACATTTGAAAAAAAATTTTGTGTTGCAAATTGTCCACGGCATATGCTCTTTCTATTTCTAAAGAAATTTCGCCGCTAGCTCATCACGCGAAAAAGTCGATTTTCTACACTTTTATATTTTAATTGTAAATATCTTTAAATTGCAATATTTCAAAACTGTAGAACCATGTCACAAATTTTTATTGGCTTACGACCTTTCAGTTTCTGCATTCACATTCGTCAATAAATGACGTTCTATTTTTGTCAATTTATGAAATTTCGCCAAACAATTGCGAATTTCTATCAAATTCCACATTGACAAAAAATTTCTTTAGTGTGACAAATTATCAACGGTCCGGTCCGTGTTCTTTCCATTTCTGAAGAAATTTCGCGGCTAGCTCATCAGGTGAAAAAGTCGATTTTCGACATTTCTAAATTTTAATTGTGAATATCTCGAAAATGCGAAATTAGCAACAGAAACGGACATCGGATCCGAACTCAGCGACCTTGACTCTACTTGACCACATATGCCACATATCTTACTTTTGTGCGACGGACAGACAGACACACACACAGACACACATTGTCATATATATATACACCTCGCCGCGCTGAGGCGCGGCGAAAAAATCAACCCTGTACGATGCACACCGCTTGAGATACCGCGCTTCATAGTTGGCTAAGAAGCACTGGAGTTGTGCGAGGAAGCCGACGAGGGTCAAGAAGTGACTAATGATCTCAACTTTGGCATTTATAACTTAAGCTGTATGACACCTACACAGTTCGTTCTTCAAACACGTAAAAGCTTGTTGTCTTTGTAATCGAATGAATCCAGCCCCGTTAAAATTGGTTGAAAGGCTTACGAGTTTTGTGCGATTTAGTCGCGTGCCATCTCAAATTTCTGGTTATAGTTTTGAGACACTGTAACATGTGGCAACAAAGACGAATCGGCGCCCCAATATAGGACATATCACGGACAGATGTTGGCTTTGAAGTGTGAAAGTTTCGCTTGTATTGCTCCATCACAGTTTGGGCTTTCTATTTGGTCAGTTATATAAAAAAAAACAAACCCTGCAGTAGCCACTGTACACATAGTCTTCGAAGCTTTTGGAATGTTTTTGGCAACTTGTATCCAATAGACAAACAACGAAATGGCATCGTGTTAGAATCAACACATGAATCCTGTACCACAGCGTGCATTCATGTGTGTCGCGTACCTGCCATAGTGTGAAGTTGGCCCGGACGATGTGCTTGACGGCGTGATGGCTCCAGACGTCCCTGTTGAGGGCCTGACAGCTGAACTCCTCCACACTCTGCACGTTCACCAGAAGCCATTTGCTCGAAGACTTCGACGCCTCCCGAGCCTACAGTATAGTCACAGCACAGGTGCTATTAGTTCTGGGGCAAGGGGGGTTATTAGATCGATATTTGAGGGTTGGGGGGGGGAGGAGTTAACAAGAAGTGGAATCGTGTTCCTGGAGCTCACGACAAACAGCAAGCCATAACAAATTAGTTGCCAAAACATTGCCAAAATCATAATTATTGCTACATTTTGCAGCAAATTGTACCAAAATGACTCAAAGTGGTCACAAATATCGCAGCAGGCGGAAATAGACAAATCGGAAATTTTCGTGCTTTCAAGAGGGTGGCTGGAATTTCGGTTAGTTAGGGGTAGATTTTCATTCTAGTTGGTAGTAGTGACCGATTAAAAAACACCGGTCCCACGCCTTCAGTACGGCTGAATAAAAAACAAAGCGGCTAACAGATTCAAAGGAGCCAATGTGCATGAGGTCCACAGGGGGTCGAAACAACGACTGCAGCGTCTGGCGCTTCTTTTCCGCTTCGGTAGTGGACGAATTGCCGGTCATTCTGGCCAGCTGATCCTCTGAACAGCTGGATTTTTGGTCTTACAATTACAAAAGTGCAAAAACATGCATAAACTATTGTACCGGACTCCAGCTTGAAGTCGCGAAGTTTGTCAAAAACCGACCCCGTGGCGACTCGGCGCGTTCTGGGCGCTAAAGAAAAGACAACGAAAACAAATCGCAAAACGGACGGTGAAAAATGAAAACACCGTACAATAATTGGTTACCGTATGAATCAGGAATGGATTGCTGAACCAATCTGCCAGTCTTCTTCGGAATGGGAGCTCTCACGCTCTCTTCGGTGTCGTCGGCGCCAGCGGTAGCTTTGCTGCAACAGAACACTGAGAAATTTACCCCAAATCGGCATTTACGCAACAATTTTTGCGTTTCTTGAGCATTTCTATAGGTGCCACCGGGGCATAGTTTCGATTGGGGGGGGGGGGGGGGGGGGGTTACTCCTCCCCCCCCCCCCCTTACCAACGGCCAACAAGAACGAAATTCTTGAATTCTTGTTAACCCCCCCCCCCCCCCCCCCTCCCCCAGCCGAGATTCCAGCTACCCCCCCTAAAAATCAGGAAATTTGCCAAGAATCGGCCTAAAATTGGCAAAAATTTTCGCCTGCGGCGCTATTTTTGAGCGATTTTAAGTCATTTTGGTACAATTTGAGCTAGCTTCAAAATTGAGTAAAAATATGCGTTTTTGGCGACTTCATGGCAATTTTTAGGCTTTTTTGGAGAGTTTCAAGAACAGGATTCTTGTTTTCGTTACCCCCCTCCCCCCAAATCTCGGTCAAACCCCCCCCCCCCTAGCCTCGCGACCAATCGCAACTATGTACCGGGGAGGGGCCAGGGGGGTCAAGCACCCCCACCCCCCCCCCCCCCATCGGGAAGGTCGAAGCGAGCGGCCGATTTCGCCAATTCACCCCCCCCCCGCTGACCGCGAAATTTGCACTGAAATGGTAGTTTTGAGCCAAAATTTTCGCCTGCAGCGCTATTTTTGAGTGGTTTTACCGGGACCCCCGGACCATTACTTTGGGCATATTGGCCATAAAAAGTCGCTAAAACGCGCCTTTGGGCTGAAATTTAGCCTTTTTGGTGGACCCCCCGGCCCGAATCTGGGCGGCACCTACCTATGGCATTTGCGAATCTTTTCAGCACTATTGAGCAAGAATTGGCACCCCCACAGCCTCACCACCTCCCCCCCCCCCGCCCCAAACAAAACTTCCCTTCCACTGCCCTCACCTAGAACCGGCGGCGCCGCCGGCGCTACTTTGTGTCGAATTCCCACCATTCACCACGCTTCGGCTTTCGTTGCTTTGAAAGAAGAGATCAAGCGCCAAGTTCAAATTGTGGCCGCTCGCCTCCAAGTAGTGCAAAGCCTCGTCTTTGCGACACCCCGTAGCGTCGCAAAACTGGGAAATTTCGTCCTCACTCTGTTGTCTTTTGGACATCTTTCATTCGTAGCTCACTTCTCAATGTTACAGGCAAGCTAGAATTACACGATGGTACTCTGAATCGAATTTCGAAAAGTCTTGCTAACTCGATGAGGTATCTGCAACGAACATGAGCTGTTTACGCAGTGTTTATTGTCACGGCGAATATTATTTTCGCATGACAGATGAACAATGGCAGTGGCAACAGACTCCTGCTTTTGTGACAGTATGAATGAAGGGCGTGGCGTTAGTGGCAGCAGCAGTCCAAAATACACTGTCACACAGCAGTTCCCCTCAATCGTCATCGGCGCGTTTGCTGGGAAGTGAACTGAACCATGATATGCTGATCGCTGAGTCAACATTTGCTTCTGGCTACATAACGTACCTATGCTGTACAACTACGGTTTGTTGGGCGCTGAGAATGGAAGGGGAGGGGTCTGGGGGATGGCTTTAGGACAGATGAATTGGTTCGTACCGCGAAAACCTGACGATGAATGTGAAGGGCAAACGTTGTGTATTTCACATGGCTTTGCATGAGTAAAAGTGTACTATGATGAACAAGCAAGTGCACTCATGATTTGCGGCATTGCATAGGTGAACAAATGCTGCGTGGTCTGTTCGCGGCTTGCGAGCAATATTCGGTCCGTAATGTGTACAGAGCAGAGCAGATACATACAGCATTGCGCAACGTCAGCAGCAGCACAGTCGTGATTCGTGCCATCACCCATAGGCCAACATACATCTCATCAGTGGAATGGAGTAGCGCCAACAAACACGCAACGTCAAGTGTGAGATGCATCTTCCGCTACGCATGACAACGGAGTTTACATTCATCATCAACGGAATTCATCATTCACATTCATTGGTAAAACACGGACCGACGCTGTACGACAGTTCGGCTTGTCGGCTGTGCGCCAACTTTTATCTGGACCTGCCCTGACACTATGCCAGCCGCAGTGCCAACGATTATCAAAGTAAAAGGTTGGTAAAGGTGCTGTTTGGAGAAGCTCTGTCAGGACCTGTGCAGCACATATTGGACGAGTGTCGACTCAAACGATAACAGAATGACTGAAAACGGGAATGCCGAAGCGGAAGAAACTGAAACTGGAGTTCCAAATAACATGGACGCGCCCTCCCCGCTGATTGTCAAGGCCAAGTTCACGTTCAAGGCTTCCAACAATGACGAGGTCCTTTAGATTGAAGGGTTTTGTTGGAAGTATTGCGATATTCTGTGTGTTTCAGTTGTCCTTTCGAAAGAACAATTTCATTATCGTCACGCAAAAAGTGGAAGGCGGCTGGTGGGAGGGGACTCTGAACGACAAAACCGGCTGGTTCCCGGCCGATTATGTGGTCGAAGCGAAAGAATCGGGTATTGTTGTAACGCGTTTCTATGAGCTTTTCGTCAGTATTTTATAGCATTGATTTTTACAGATGCACGAAATCGTGGCAGGAGCCCTGCTGATACCAAAGCGAGAACTCCGCAACTTGCCGCGGCCTCGAATTTGAATAAGACGGAGTATAGGAAGCTGGTATGGTACTCGAATTCTTTGGATTCATTGATGAGTGGATTAAACAGTACAGGGTGTCAATGATAAACTCAATACATTTTGAATTGTCTAACTTTATCGAGAAAGATTATGAGTTGAGATTTCTCTATCGAATGCACACAGAGTTGGCGTCGAGTCGAGCCGTCGAAGAAGTCCACGTGTAGCCGAAGTTATTCAATTTTGATGTGTCAGGTTTCTCGTTTACACTCTGTAGACAAAAGCCACTTCAGGTGCTCAAAGATTTGATAGAGTCCGAAAGGGAGCACATTCAACAGCTTCAGAATTTGCTCTCGAATTTGCTGGAGACATTGTCGGACAGAAATTTGTGAGATCTTTTGTATTTTTTCCACAATGAGGTTATGCGGTTTTGAGTGATTTGAAAGTGGTGTAGATTCTCGTCCGAGGAACGCCGGGTACTCTGCGCCAATTTGGAACAAATCATGCAGCTTCAGTTGAATTTGCTCGACTCCCTAGAAGACGCCGAAAGGTCTTTTGCGTTTTTCCATTCGTGTGTTGACTACTTTGACATGATCGATCCTTCACTAATTTCAGCAAATCCAGTTTCGATCAAAGGGTGGGCAATAAGTTTTTGACCATCGCGCCAAAATTGCGGGACATGCTGAAATTCTATTGCGGGAATCACCCAAGGGCAGTGGAGGTGTTCGATCAAAGGAGGTAAAACTGCAACAAATATCTTGTGTCGTTTTATGCAGGGACTCCTGCACGGGTTTTCTTTCGCTTCAGAGAGGAGGCAGAGAACGCGCTGAAGTCGAAGCAGAGTTCCACTAAGGAGTTTCTGTCACTGCTGAGCGCCCCCTTTAGACATCTGGCCAAATACCCAGTGACTTTGCAAGAATTGGAGAGAAATTTAGAGGTTAGTTGGCAGTATGTTACGGCACATAGGGCTCTTTTACTGCTGCAATAACTTCAGCAACACTCTAACCTGTAGTCGTTCCAGTGTTGGAATTGTAACTGGGTGGGTCTATAACAATACAAACCGCTACTGTAACGTGGAGAGCGTAGAGGTCTCCGATTAGTGGTAACCTAGTTAGTCTCCGAATGGTAGTAGGGTGTAGTAGAGGCACCTTGAAACAGTAGTAGTAGGTAGGTCTCCAAATAACGGCACATACGTGCTACAGTGTGGTGAAGCATTCGACCTAGCTGCCTCTTGATTTAGTAAAGTCACAAACTAGGACGAGTCTTAGGCTGGAACACACAAATAATATAAGAGCAATATCGATGAATCTGTCATTCAACAACATTATGGTGGCCAGCTGTAGAAGGACAGAGGTGCGCATATGTCATTGAAACAATAGTGGTCGGTCTCCAAGTTAGTGGTGGGGTGTAGAGGCGAATTGCCATAGTGGTAGCTACATCTATTCGGCACATTTGTTGGTACTCTATCCATACAGGAAGGTCACCCAGATAGAGGGGACGCCCAGCGGGCCGCCAGCGTCTACAGGGATTTGGTCAACTATTGCGCCTCCGTGAGAAAGCAAAAGGAGATGCAGAACGAACTTCTGAGCTCCGCTCTACTTCAGGGTCTGTTTTTATACTCCACAAAAAGTGTGGAGTATATAGCGATTGTGCGCAAAACGCAGAAAATTGCAGTCAACGGCGTTCGCGCGTGAAGCGGCCGATTTCCAAACGGTCTTTTGCGTTGGGTAGGCCTAGTGGGTGGGCAGGGTGCACACCAAACGGGGTCACGCTGCGGGACCCCGTTGGCGGGAAATTCAAAAATTTAAATTTTCAAAGTACTGAAAATTGGGTTGGGCAAGGTAGAACTCGAAAAAGTTGCATATAATGGTATATACTATCTTTCGATATGTTGTAGTACTCGATAGGGCCGAGGGTGCAAAAAATGAATTGGATCGCTGCGGGACCCATTTTGGCGCCAAATTTGAAAAATTCGCGAACTTCGGCCCCGGGTCGACTTTGACGGGTTGCAGTGCGAGCTAGGTAGCAGCTGGAGCGGCGAGACCACTCTTGTTGCTCCTTCCCAGATGTCCTCTATCGAATGAGACATGAACGGAGAAAATCGGTTGAGACACAAAAAAAGTTATCTTGGTGGAACTTTTTTGACTCCGGGGTCAAAATTGCGCTTTTCGCGTTTCAGCGTCTGTAGCGCTTGAATGCGTTGCCGAATCGGTTCAAAAGTGGTTTAAAACGATTCTACGTTGAAATCTGGTCCAGAAAAGTGTTTTTGGCAAATTTGCAGAGCTACAGTAACCCTGCCGCGTCCATTTGAATGTTGGGTGTCGGGTCCACTTTCACGATATTATACTCGATTTCGGGGTTTTCGGGGGCGCTGATTACGAATTTGGCATTCATTTAGCGTTTAGATGATGTTTAAGCGTACCTATGACGAATTCGCATGCTACTGTACCCCAAGTGCAGAATTTTGGTTCTGCGAGTCCATAGGAAGTTAAGGGTGTTGTATGTCGAATCTGGGGTATTTTGGGATGTAGATCACGAATTCAGCATTGCTTTTGCGATTGGGGGTGTCAGGAGGCCACAACAGCAGAGGAGTCACCATGCGTAGGAGTTCAAATTTGTGGAATATACTGCGTCCCCCGGACGACTTGCCTGGTCTTAATTGAAAAGTCGTCTAATTTTTTGCTGTAAGTGCATCATGCACTCATGTTTTGAGTTGAGATGCCTAAAAAGCTTCCCCAAATGAAACGCTGCAGCTTTAGTTCAGTATACAATGTCGCGCACCATAAGTTTCTTGAAGTGGGCACCATACAGTAAGCTGAAGTTCTAAAGACAAATTGTTTGACTCACTCGTTTTGCTTCAACCATGCTCTTGCGCTCTACCAAAGATATCGTGTTTGTTGTAAAGTGCACAACACGTACAAAGAGCAATGTTCAAGATTCACTGTGTTTCGCTAAAACGGACTATTTTTCTGATTTAAGGACTTTCCAATGGAGATGGGAGCAATATTGGAAACCTGAAGACGCTTGGAGATATTCTGTACATGGGTACTGTTAGCGTCTCGGTGGACAAAGAGGACAAAGTGGATGACAGGTCTGAATTGTGTTGTTCTTTTGTTTCTGACTCGGTAGTTGGTTGTGACGATTATCACTTTTAGGTGCCTTGTACTGTTTCCAGACGTCCTTTTGGTGCTAGAAATCACGGCAAGATTGAATGCCTACGAGCTTAAGGTTTTGGCTTTGATTTTCCCACAAATGAAAGTGAAAGCGAAGCAAACACAAATGCAAAAGTAAAACGAATATAAAAGCAAAACAAACACGAAAGCATAACAAATAGGGAAGCTAAACAAATACAAAAGCAAAACAAATACAAAAGCAAAACAAATAGAGAAGCGAAACAAATACAAAAACACATACAAAAGCAATGCAAATACAGAAGCAAAGCCTGCATTGCATGGTTTCAGTCCCAGTACTCCCTGTCTGGGGCCACTGTGAAGAAGCAGGATTCCAACCTGCCCGAGAATCACAGCGTACAGTTGCAAATCCAACTGAGAAACGCGAAAAACAAAGTGCTGAGGTTGAATTTCTCGCAAACGGAAGAGCTCAACTATTGGCTGGAGGCCTTACAAAGCTGCAAGGACGTCGTCATAGATGAGAGTTGCAATGTCATCTCGCCAACAGCGCCCCACTATGCGGCTGTGCAGGTGCTTTGCTTTTTCCATCCATCAAATGTAAGCATGTAGATTACTTGAAGATGTAAATTATTTGGATTTTCTTGTGAAAAATAGCAGAAGCAGCCGACTTCTTTTCAATTCAATAATATTGCTTTGTGGCATTGTGGGAAGTTTCACTTATTGTTGTTGCCTTGGTGGCAGGCTGGCAGCACACTATTTCAACCATACGTGTAGCCGCCAACCAGGGAGGGGGGGGGGGGTCGGGGGGGTATAGGACCCCTCAGGGGGGGGGGGTCTGAGGCCCCTGGAGGGGGGGGGGGGGTCAGATGACCTAAAAATTTTGCCAAAAAAGTACCAAAAAATAAGAAAAATTTGCAAAAATAGGCCAAAAAGTGCCAAAAATCGCTTAATTTTGGTCAAAAACGTCCAAAATATAGCGCCGCAGGCGAAAATTTGCTATTTTCAAGCGCCGCAGGCGAAATTTTTGCCATTTTTTAGCGCCGCAGGCGAAAATTTTTGAAATTTCAGGGGGGGGGTCGTTTGGGGAAGGCGGGAGGGGGGTACCTGGGGGGGGGGGGTACGGGGGGGGGGTACACCTCCGGCTAGGGGGGGGGGGGGGGGCTTTACCCCCCCCCCCCCCCCCCCCCCCCCCCCCCCCCCGGCTACACGTATGATTTCAACACTAGCACAGCACCGCATGGTAGGCAGGCTTTGATACGTGAAGCTATTACATATGAAAAGTTTGCATCTCTAGTCATTCCCATCTAAGTATGTCTATCCTAATCATTCTGTACGCATGCATCCATGCAGGGGGACCTATCGCCTGCCACCAAGCCCAAGATATCAGTGATGCCCAGTCCGGGCAAGGCGGACGTGATCAAGAAGAGCTCCACATTGCCTGCCAGGTATGGGACACGTTATTTGATAACTGCAGCCCTTCAAAGGGTAATAGACGTTGTAGAACTCTCTACCCCCCCCCCCCCCTTCCCCACAGACCAGTTACACGTATGCTCTGTGTCTCCTACAAATTGCGTCTCAACGTAGGACCGCCCTCCCGCCAGCACCCTCCCTCCCTCCTAATTGGCATTTCTATTTCACCAGACTTCACCTTGTCGATATTGTTGAAGGCTACGACACGATCTGGAGATGGTGGTGCCCATGTCTGCCGATGGCGGGGACGACGCAGCAGATGGGACAGTGCACGATGGCACTGGCACTGGCAGGGACAGCTGCCCGTTCAGCGGTTACGTTATAAGGGCCCACGCGCCGCAGAGGGGCAACTTCGCCGTGGATTTTAGCAGACCGGCCGCCGTCAGAATGCGCAAAGGTCGTGCGACCGAAACAGATAGAAGGAAGAGATCCTACCTTGAAGCAGAAGCCGCTCAAAATAGAGGAAATTCTTAAAATTGATGGGTCGTTGTACCAGACAGGGGGTCAGTCATATGGGGCGCAAGTGTTGTGTTTTGCTGTAGTTTTTCAGAAGGTCAACAGAAGGATTTAGAAGCATTTCGTGATGTGTACCTTTATTCTCAGGTATCTTTATCATTGGCTAAATTGCTACTACTGCAGTCGGAAAAGACCCCTTACTTTCAATGGCAGAGTTAATAATTGCCATTTTAATAAGCGATTTTCGAAGAGGATATAAAGGAGATTTTTACATTTCTGCTTTCAGAGTCGTCCGCGGACCACGAGGACGCCTTCATTCTCAACGTGGTCGACTCCTACCGCTCGGTGCAGAAGATGGTGGACGTCGCTGGTGGCTACGGCGCCGCGGCCACTGCCACCCCTCCCATCGCACTGATGGCGCCTCCGCCGTCCTCCGACTTCTACGGAGGTCGAGCAGCTGCTGCGCCCAAAATGTTGATTGCCGAAGACGAGAAAATCTTGACGGAGGAGATCGTCGATGGACAACTGGTCCTGGAGGAGAGGTGGGCTGATCCGGCCGTTCCTTTGAAGTAGTGACAGCTAGGAATCCAGAACATAGGTGCAGGCCACCCGGAGGCCAGGGGGTCATCTTAAATAATTGCTTTTGGGGGGAGTCCTGGTACCAGTTCATGCCTTCAATAAAGACCGAAATAGTGTAAATAGTGTCAAAACGCCTGAATTTGGTCCAAAACAACCGATTTAGTGCCTAGGTAGACTAACGAATGAGAAGAATTGGACAAAAAGCCATACATAAGAAGTGCATGAATATGTTGAGATTTTGCAATTTTACGGATTTTGATATGCTGGCCCCCCCCCCGTCAGCATGTCTACATCTATGGTATGTTCCAAGATCAGGGGGTCTTTCATTACTTCAGGAGCCTTGTGGATACTGTCTACGTGCTGCGTGACCAGGTCTCCGGACTAAGAGAGGTGCTAATTATCAGTTTGTTGCGTGGTCACGGTTTTGGTTATGTACATAGGTTGTTGAAGCTCGGCCTATTTCCTTTGTATGGAAAGCGTCTTACGGTTTTTGGATTGTTGGGTTACTGTAACTGGCGAAATTCAATTATTTAGTCTCAACTATGGTTGCTATGACGAATTATCAGTGAGTCCGAGACCAATCAAAAGAGCCCAAGACCGTCTCCCTACGACTGTCAAACACACGTCTGAGAGCATTATTAGGTACACGTAGCAACAATTAGTCTTCCACCCAAATTTGCAGAAGTTATATCGCCTTTCCGACAAATATCATAACTTCGTTTGAGACAAAATTGCGTAGTTGTAACAATAGTGCACCCATTTCAGCAAGTGCAGTCATTGGCGAAGTCCCTTGAGAAGGAGCAGCGCTCCAGGAAGAGAATAGAAGAGGTGCTGAGACGAAAAGTGAAGGAGTGACTGAACGTTTTATTGATCAACTCTATTCTAGAATGTAAACTTACATCCAGCTGTCTGTCCAAGCCTTTGATGAGTGTGTGACACGCGAGAGCCTGCAACATTTTGTGCCTTGGTAACAAGTGCCGTCAGTGACTGCTCATTGGGGATCATTGTAGACATTTGT
>JASAMZ010012984.1:0-13023 GCA_030248115.1 Linhomoeus sp. GSCO2_2 | reverse complement strand
ACTTGGCAGACTATGCTCGATACATCCGTGCAAAGAAGTTTTGAAATTTAAGCTGTTTGAATTTGTCGAAATTTGGGAATTTTGACAAAACCCTTGAAAATATCCCTAATTTCGTTAATTATAATCTCTGAAACTATTTGCTAAATACTTGGCAGACTATGCTCGATACATCGGTGCAAAGAAGTTTTGAGATTTATGGCGTTTGAAATTGTCGAAATTTGGGAATTTTGACAAAACCCTTGAAAATATCCCTAATTTCGTGAATTCTGAATTCCGAAACTATGTCACAAATTCATCGCGTCTTGTGCCCTTTCCATTTCAGCAAAAACATTGCCGATACGACTTGTAAATAAAAGTGTCATTTTTGACATTTTCATATTTTAATTGTAAATATCTCGAAATGGCGAAATTAGCAACAGAAACGGACAACGGCACGTTACTCAGCGCATTCGACTCCATCGGGTGGCACTAACCGTCATGTCTAGTTGTTCCGGACCCACACACAGACACACACACACACAAACGGACAATAGCGTCCGTATATATACTCGCCGCCCTGGGGGGCGGCGAAAAAAAACGACCAGGTTGCTTAATGGAGGTTATCATAGCATAGCGCCGCAGGCGAAATATTTGAAAAAATAGGGCATATATTTTTTAAAATTTGGAATTTCGGATGCCAGCAGGGGAGTACCAGTCAACGTTCCCTGTGATCCACAAGGGGTTCCCCCCCCCCCCCCCCCCCCCAAGTGTGAAACACATCATGACGCCAATTTTCGACCTCTCTGAATTCTGAAACACAAAACCACCTACCCTCTCGGCTCTTCCGTCGTCATTGTTCAAAATTCCACACTCTTCTATTCATTTCTATCCCTGTTCTTTTCTTACTTTTGTAGTAGCACTATTCGAATTCCTTGACTTTCTCAGAGTCATAATTGCTATTCTCCGCGAGTTTTGCCGCGACCTGAGCCGGGTGGCTTTCAGAGGATTGAAAATACAGTACGCTGATTACGACCAGGCAACCGAAAGCGCTCAATCCCAAATGTTTGGTGACCTGAAATCACGTCCAAATTCGAAAATTGGCGAGAAAATAAAAAAATTTCACGCTTACAGATGCGCCGAAAGGTCGCCCTTTGGGCAGTCGCACTTCGGTCACCTCCTTCCAACGTCTCCTTTGAAAATGCGCGCGAAAAACGCTTGAAAATCGCATACAAGTAGCGAGAAAACAAAAACAACCCTTTATCTCAATCTCAATCGAACCCACACAAACAAGAAATGAAGAAAGAACAATGCAATTGATTATTGTTGTCAAATTTGTTTAGCAATGGTTCTCAACTTTACACCGATTGGGTCTTGAACAGAATCCGGCTTTCCCATATGACAAACCCATATTTTGCGTACTGTTGATTCGCTAAGGTCGACAGCTGTGCTGTATGGCGCAACAGTATTTTATAAATCGTCGGCTCTCTTACTGTACTTGTTCACATTTGACAATACCGTATACTGGCATGGCAATGAAACAAATGCTCGAATCCACAATTACTGTCGCAGTTCTGTAATCCATGCATGCGTATCTCGTTTGAATATCAAGCATCTTTTGCAGTTTTTGCTTTCAAACCTAGCACTTGTCAAAGCAGAACTTTTGATAGTCAGCTCAGCCAGCATTCCAAACAGCCTTCTCAGCAAAACATTCACGAACCATGGGACAGCCTAGTCATTGTTCACAGTCCTTTGTTTTCGCGCAGATCCACATTGCGAAAGCGTGCGCGGCGAGTAAGTGACTATGCGACACACGTACGTACTCAGAGCGCATTCTGCAATGCCGTCATCCTGCGTCCGCGCACGCGTGTGCGTCGATAACACCATTTTACGCCCGTGCGCACTGCGCGGCCGACGCCGAAATAAGGCCGGTCGTCCGTCGCCTTGTAAACGAATGTGCGCCGCCTCATTTGCCTGGCTCTCTGGCCTTCCTTCCTTCGTTCGCACAGTGTGGTGTGGTTGTCTGACACTGCGCATTGTGCGTGTAGTGCTACGGGCTTGCGTTACACGTGGGAATAAGAAGCACACAGACCTCCACAGGATTACATAAGCTGTATTCCTGTCAATATTGGCTTTCTATAGAGCTCGCTGTTTGTGCTCCTCCAGTGTCAAGTGTCAATAACTATGCATAACAAAGCCCTTGTGACTTTGTTTTCCTCCCCAGAGCCACTACTGTGCGGTTGATGTATTGAGTTTCTGTTTGCGCAAAGACGGATGGTGCGTGTGTAGCTTTGCGCTGCGCTAGGGAAGTATATTGGGCTTCAGTACTAAGCCGCAAGGGCCGCAGCTGGTATGCATAGGAGATCTTGGAGCGAGGCAATTTCTGGGCTGGAAGGCTATCGTGCACATTGCGTATTAGTCAGCGAACTGGAAAAGCCGCGCTCTGGCGCTGTAGAGTAGGCAGTTACATAGAAAGGTGGCGCTTTGCCCACAACGCTAAGACTTGTGCCAAAGTGGACGCGTGATATTATTTCTGCTGCCATCCTGGCAAAGGTGCCAAGAACAGGTGCCACGCTGTAGCTTCTGAGGCCCAGTAGCCTATATGTCTAAGCCTAAGTGTACTTTACATTTGTTCAAGTTGAGTCTAGGTGTTCGCCACAACGAAACGCACCTAACTTGTAGACGGTGCATGGGCCAACACATGGGTGTGCAACACAGCAAACCGAAAAGGAAGCTCTCCAAAGGGGACCTGGAGTTCCTGACGAAGAATACGAAGTTCACAGAAGAGCAAATCAGGGAGTGGCACGCTGGATTCGTGGTTTGTGGGTTGATTTTTGGCTTTTGCTGCAAAATATTAAAAGTTTCTCGTGTTTGCAGCAAGACTGCCCCACGGGCCGACTCACCAAGAAGCAGTTCCTGAAAGTGTACCAGAGTTTCTTTCCAGGTGAGTCTTTGTCTTGTTTTGCTTGTGTGCTGAATGTGTGGTAAGGTTCTGCTTTTGTGCACGTATCAACTACATACGCGAAGCAATTATATACTGTAACAATCAATCGCAATTATCGCCTAGCTAGCTAATCAGTTATTATGATCAGCCGATCAACCATTGATTAGCCAATAATGGCAGTCACTTCTGTCGACGCGCGTCTTCTTAGGCGGCCACGCGGAGCACTTCTGCGAGCACGCCTTCCGCAGCTTCGACAAGGACCACAACGGTTATGTGGACTTCCGCGAGTTCCTGTTGGCCATCAACGTGACCAGGTGCGTCACTTTGTTAAGCACGCGGCGTCGGTACAGGCGGCCACGCGGCGACCACGCGACGCGTGGTCATCGCGTGGTAACAAAAAATCTCCACATTATTTGTGCTGGCAATCGATAATTCGGGCCACGCTTTGCACTTAGTGCTTGCACTCCCAGTTCAGTTCTGCAATCTACAGATCGAGTGGCATTTTCAGCAGCGGCAGTCCCGAGCAGAAGCTGGAGTGGGCCTTCGGAATGTACGACGTGGACGGCAACGGCACCATCGACGAGAAAGAGATGGTCAGGATCGTCGAGGTATGTATAGGGGGGGGGGATACCGTGTAGTTCTTTGGCCGCTCTACTATGGAGACGCGCGTCGGCAAAGGAACAGCGCTTAAAGAGCGTACACGCATGCTTACATTGGTTTTCTGCTCTTCGTTCTTGCGGCGATATGATACTAATAATACCGGTGTAGGAAAACTCGGATGTTTTGTAGTGTGAAACAGCACAGAGCTGAGACTTGTCTCAGGCGTGAGTACCTTATGCTAAGCGGCAGTGTGATGGTCCTGGGTCTTAACCCCAGCCTGAGCCTAAGCTTGTGCTTGCAAATCCGAGCGTAAGCCGACGAGCCTAAGCTTAGGCCTAAGCGCGGCCTGCGCTGGAAGGAGGCTACAATGCATTTCCTGAGCCGAAGCCTAAGCCTGTACGTCCCAGCCTAAGCCTAGCCCGACCCAAATCTGGGCCTAAGCCCGAGCCTAAGCTCGGGCCTAAGCGCAACCAGCGCTGGAAGAAGGCTGTAACGCATCGCAGGCGATCTACGAGATGCTCGGTCCGGAGCTGGCCGAGTCCGCCCGCGAATCGGCCAGTGAGCGTGCCAAGCGCATCTTCAGCAAGATGGACTCGGACAAGGACCGCACGGTCAGCCTCAAGGAGTTCGTCGACTCCTGCCTGGAGGACAAGGAGCTCTTCCAGATACTTACGAACGAGTTGAAAAAGTAAGAGATTGGACACACGGAAGTTCAAACGAGTCACTCGCAGCCCACCCCCGCGTTGGAAAGACGCCGCTGAGAAATTTGTGAAGTGAATCATGTAAGGTACCGTACAGCGAAACTACTTGTACATAATGGATTTATTTCAAAAGGTAACTAATGCAGAGTGCAATGCGTTCACGCCAATGAATGCTATAAAGTAGAAAGTTACCTGTTAGACCTGTAAAAGGTAGATATGAAGTCGCCTTCAAATGTAACCAATGCAGAATGCAATGCATCTGTGCTAATGAACGCTGCACAATGGAAACTCAAACCTACAATTTTTGCCACACTTGACAAGTAGTCAATGCATAACAAAGAACTCAAGCACGTTCAACGTTACTTAACAGAAACCACAGAATGAATTAAACTCAATGAAACAAACTTTTATCTGCAGTGTTTTCACGTCGATTGCTTTTGAAGGCGTCATTTCAACGCGGATGCCCTTTGGCTGACGCACGCACCAAAATTCGCTCTAGTGGCAAATTTTCTCGCCTATAAACTTTTCTGCATGTTAATGTTTGTTAGGTGCTTCGTTAGCATAATTGCATGGCCGCTGCATGCTGTGTGTCCATTGTTCTGTTCTGTGCGGTTGGTGCATGGTTGGTTTGCGTTTCTTTCTACGTAGAGTAGCGTTGCGTAATTGACAAAATGACGTCAAATATGTATGTAGTTCTTTATCAACTATCCAGCTTGCCAATAGCATGCTTGGCGAAAGGCTCTTACCATACCACTTTGGCGTTTTCTGTCAATTTGCACGTACACCAATTGTTCAGAAGAAAGTTTCGCCACTCGGGACAATGGACACACAAGCTATGGTAGTCCAGCCGACCGCTGGGAACTTTGTGCGCGTGGATACTTACAGTAACCCCGAACAATGCAACACTCCTGTTCTCTTCTGTTGTACCTATAGATGCAAGAATGCAATCCGCTTTGCTGTTGTTAGGTATGTACATACATTCGTGAGTGATAACGCGCGAGCAAGTTGTGAGTTCTGACGAGTTGTACAATGGCACATGTGCGGGAATGTGGTGCTTTCACTTCGATTGGCCATACAGCACAGTACACTACACACACATGCATAATGTGCCGCAGTCACAGCAGATATGGCGAGATGGACGTATCGACTGTAGATGGATCGCAGTAGGTAGTATGTAGTGTATCGTTAAGTGACGGCAAGTTTCGCTCGACTAATATTAATAATAATAAGACTCCAATTAGTTTCCCGCAAGACTTGACATTGCGCACGGCCTCAGCCGGGCGACACCCTGCGGCGCGAGCTCGGCGTGCGTGCGTGCGTCCGTCCGTACGTCCGTCCCGATCTCATATCTCATCGTTGGACAGCCGTAGAGAGACGATATGGGCTCTATGGATAGCTCTCGAGTCTCGACTAACTGATGGTTCCACTAATTGTAGTCAAGTTCGAAAAGTTTCAAATTCGCGAGGAACAGTAACCATAAGGTCGAAAGCGCAAAACGGCTCTAACTCACTCGTCCTACCTCGTAGAGCGGCAATCGACACGTCAGTTAAAAGCTCTCATACCGGGTCCCCCCCCCCCCCCCCCCCCCCCACATAATAGCCCCGGGGCGCTTACGAGGTTTTCACTGCCACATAAGCGCCCCGGGGCGCTTACGTGGTGGCTAAGTTTTTCGCTACGATGGCAGCGAAATACGCTACGATGGCAGCGAAATTGGGCGAGAAAGCTTTGTATCTTACAATAGCAACACATTTAAGACCATTGCTAGACGAGTTTTGCTGGCTGTGAACCTGTAAATTGCTTGAATTATGAATAAGTGTGGGTCAGCATAGGTTATAGAAGCAAATTAGACCGCCCGCACAGATTCACAGAACTTCAGATTCTTCCAAAGTTCCTTGTAACTGTCCGATCAGCTTGTATGTGACGTCTTCGGGGCTAGAAATTGTCCGTTGGACACCTAGAGAATCTTATTAATGCACAGAATACCACAATAGGTCCCCAGAACTCTCCCCCAGTACTTTAGAGCGTTTTCCGTTTAAGTGGCGCCAACTTTTCGTGGCGCCAACTTTAGGTCGCTAGAGGACCCATTTCAACGTAAGCGCCCCGGGGCGCTTAACCTTATGAGTAGGACTCAACAGTTCCCGGATCAAAATCGACATTCTGTATCAAAATTCTGGATCAAACGAAGACGCGTCCTACGGGCCTATGGATGTGTTTATGGTTGGAAACGATGAAACTTGCTATGTACGGGTCGTTTCGTTGTTGTTTGCTCTTGCTGGAGTGATTTGACGATTTTGCTGGAGTGAAAACGACAAAAGCAGTGCGTAAAGAAATATCGCCTGACCAATGAAGTGCCCCATCCTGCCTGACCAATGAACAGAGCGAACTTGAGGAAAGGGAGGGGGCGGGGCTTATTGTCGTAGTACGGCAAGTGCGTCGTCAGCTTTCGTTCGTTGTTTCGTCGTGGTCATTTCGTCTTCGTCACAAAGCCTAGGTATGTAGGTACATAGTTATCAAGAGTGAAACGAAAATTTCAGTTTGTTAGCCCAACGTGTGGCGCAACCAGAGCGCGAGGCTTTACGGAACAAGCTCCTGTTTCAAAAGCTCAGTTTGCATTCTGACTGACATTAAATAGAGTTTTGTGAATTGTGATATTCTATCAGAGATTGTGATATTCTGTCTCAGTGAACGCGGTGCGCGCACGCTATGTGGTTGACTGGGAGTGTGACCTCGTGAAAGTTTGTAGGCGACCACCCCAACTGTACCGTGTGTTGCAGAGAAACCTAGCCAATTTGTATATGTACCCACGCTACGCAACGAATTTCTCGACGCGTTTTGTTGCATACGGTCGAACAGTAGCCCCGATGGGGGGGGGGGGGGGGGGGAGGGGGAATGAGGGGCGGTTGGTTGTGCGTCTGCCCCACCCCCCCCCCCCAAATCTGCGACTACCGTACGACTAAATCTAAATGCTCGGTAAATTTGTACACTAAAGTCTGTTCAAGAAAGGCAGAGACTGAAGGTTATTTGAGTCTGCAGACTTAGTGCTTCGGGAAACCCAAATGATTTATGCATCGTTGGATACCCCTGTCGGAGTGTGTTGGCGCGGTGCGTGTTTTGCCATAATCACGCAACACGCACTGGTTTGGAGCGCACATGAAAAATTCGAGGTTTTCTACGGGGTGGACGATTTTGATAATTTTTACACCAGTTATACCCCAAGGTGTTCTGATATCACATCTCAAATTTCAGCAAAATCGGTTCACCACAGCGTTAGTTATGGCCTGCCGCGTACACCCTACTTTGGCCCAAAATGGCCAAAATCGCCGAAATCGGCCAAAAAGGGTGCACTTTTTTAATAACTCAAGAAAGAAACGGCCAAATTTCTTAAAACTTTCTATGTGTTAACTAGAATCAATTGTCTACACAATGGAACAATCCCCATCTTATTCGGTTGCGACACGCTCGAATGCGACTCAATAAAAAAGACCCTACTTTTGGCCGAAACGACGCTTTTCAGCTCGATTGCGCATCGAGGCCGTCCAGCTGGCCGAAAAGCGTCGTTTCGGTCAAAAGTAGGGTCTCTTCGATTGAGTCGTATTGGAGCGTGCCGCAACCGAATAAGATGGGGTTTGCTCCATAGTGTAGACAATTGAATATAGTTCACACACATAAAGTTTGAAGAAATTTGGCCTGTTTCTTCTGAGTTATTAAAAAAAAAGTGCACCCTTTTTGGCCGATTTCGGCGATTTTGGCCATTTTGGGCCAAAGTAGGGTGTACGTGGGCAGGTGATAACTAACGCTGTGGTGAACCGATTTTGCTGAAATTTGAAATGTGATATCAGGACACCTTGGAGTATAACTGGTGTAAAAATTGTCAAAATCGCCCACCCTGTACAAAACCTCGAATTTTTCATGTGCGCCCCAAACCAGTGCGTGTTGCGTGATTATGGCAAAACACGCACCACGCCAACACACTCCGACAGGGGTATCCAACGATGCATAAATCATTTGGGTTTCCCGAAGCACTAAGTCTGCAGACTCAAATAACCTTCAGTCTCTGCCTTTCTTGAACAGACTATAGTGATCGTGATACGGCGGCACTGCTCTCTTCGCAGACCAAAAGTGCGACACAACACCGGTTCATCCAAGATCTCTTGTTGAGAAGAATCCCTCGATCGCTAGGCCATTTCCTTCATTTCCACAGAACTGTGATTCGCGTCGTCTTTCGTCGGCGTCCTGCTCTTTTCCCACCTGTTGATGGTCTTGAGCGGAAACCCCAGAAGGCCGGACAAAGCGACCAGAGCGCCCATGACGTAGAAAGAAAGATCGTAGGTCCCCGTCAAGTCGAATAGGGCACCTGCGCAACGGAAATTGGAATTTCGTCATTACCGTAATCTTAGCGTGTAAGAAGTACGGTTTCCTGAAGTTAACGGTCACATTTCGAAAATAAATCAACGCGTGAAGTCATTAGGCAAATCCGAGAGCTAAACTTAGTTTTTGGCACTCCGCTTTGCAAAAGCAGAATCATCTTAACAGATTGAATTGGATTGAACAGATTGAATGGGCGTCGGATTGAACAGAATCATCTTAAGAGACGCTTTCTGAGAGAATCGACCTTTGCGTGGACACTTTTTTTTCGACCTGCTTCGATTTTCTCAGTTTTCAAGTATGTTATAGTATTTCTCAAGTCAAGTCGAATGCAAGTTGGCGCAACCTCCTAAGTGCTCTAGTTTTCGAGATATGGCCCCTCAAAAATGACCCTATTTTGGGCCTCTTTAACGTGTGCTCCATAGGACCAAAATTTTACTTTTGACCCGCGTTCGCGCAAACGGCCCGTGACACAAGCGATTCTTTTTGGTGGTGATGCACAACTCATAGCGCTATACCGTGCTGACAATTTCGTGAAAATCCCAGGGGTGTTGTGTCGTCAAAATTCGAGCACAAAATATTCATCCAAAAACAAATTTTTTCAAATTTTCTGAAAATTGCTACATCGACGCACCTTTGAACGCTGAATCGAACGGTGGAAACCGCATGGCGGTGCGACGCGTATTTCTCGAGAAAATACACGTCAAAGTTTGGTTTCGCCCCCTTGTAAGGTATATTGAGCTGAGGGTAAATTTTCGCTTGTCTTTCGCGCAAACGGCCCGTGACACAAACTATTCTTGTTGGCGGCGAAGCACAACACATAGCGCTATGCCGTGCTGAGAATTTCGTGAAAATCTCAGGGGTGTCATGTGGCCAAAATTTGCGAGGCAACGTTTGTCAAAAATCAAAACTTTTCAAAACAGCTGAAAATTGCGTCGTCGATGCAGCATTAGATGGTGATTCAAATGGTGAAAACCGCATGATCGAGCGTTGTGCACTTCTCGAGAAATTGCGCTTCAAAGTTCAATTCTAATGCAGTTCGCGGGACTACCTTGAAGCGAACTTTGAAGCACAATTTCTCGAGAAGTGCACAACGCTCGATCATGCGGTTTCACCATTCGAATCAACATCTAAAGCTGCGTCGACCACGCAATTTTCAGCGCTTTTGAAATTTTTTTATTTTTTTGCAAGCGTTGCCTCGCAAATTTTGGCGACATGACACCCCTGCGATTTTCACGAAATTGTCACCACGGTATAGCGCTATGTGTTGTGCTTCGCCGCCAACAAGAATCGTTTGTGTCACGGGCCGTTTGCGCGAATGACAGGCGAAAATTTACCCTCAGCTCAATATACCTTACAAGGGGGCGAAACCAAACTTTGACGTGTATTTTCTCGAGAAATGCGCATCGAACCGCCACGCGGTTTCCACCGTTCGATTCAGCGTTCAAAGGTGCGTCGATGCAGCAATTTTCAGAAAATTTGAAAACAATTTCTTTTTGGATGAAAATTTGTGCTCAAATTTTGACGACACAACACCCCTGGGATTTTCACGAAATTGTCAGCACGGTATAGCGCTATGTGTTGTGCATCACCACCAAAAAGAATCGCTTGTGTCACGGGCCGTTTGCGCGAATGCGGGTCAATAGTAAAATTTTGGTCCTATGGAGCACACGTTAAAGAGGCCCAAAATAGGGTCATTTCTGAGGGGCCATATCTCGAAAACTAGAGCACTTAGGAGGTTGCGCCAACTTGCATTCGACTTGACCTGAGAAGTACTATAACATACTTGAAAACTAGCAAAATCGAAGCAGGTCGAAAAAAAAGTGTCCGTCTTCCTGCAGTCAAGGGTCGATTCTCTCAGAAAGCGTCTCTTAACAGCTTTTCTCGCGCTACACAAGTCGGATCGCCAAGCGGTTTTTTGCGTTAGATAGGTTGCGTCGACGCGCAGCCTCGACAAGAAACGAGAAAATTCCGGTAGTGGAAGAATTTTGCGAAAATTCAAAAATTCAAATTTTTACTAAGTAATAAAAAAACAATAGCCCATAACTTTCGCAAAAGTGGGTCGATTTTGATGATTTTTGGATATGTTGTAGGCCTTTGGATCCTCTAAGTGAGATCACCGGAACGGGCTTCCTAGGTGGTCCGACGCGGGAGTACGGTAGAAAATTTGAATTTTTAAAATTTTTTCCGACCTTTAAAAAATCGTAACTCGAGTTTGCGATGGTGGATCCTCGCAAACTCTTCGATCCGGCAAGGACAATTGTATGACCTTTCGTTTGAGACCAAAACCGCCGAGATCGCTTTTGTCGTTCGGGAGACCTGCGGTGACAAAAGTGCCGGGTCCCGAGCGGAAAATTCCGAATTTCGACTTGGTGGAGTTTTGGCTTGGAAAGCATGCCTTTAGCGGTAAATTGATAATCGCAACGTGTTCTACGTCAAAAGTTGGTCTAGATGAAGTGTCTTGACTATATTGTGGTACCGTATCCCGGCCGCGCCGAATTTTTGAATCCTGGGGTCAAATTTTCGAAATTGAGTTTCCTCTTGTTTCGGGGGTTTTCGGCGACGCTGAACATGAATCCGGTGTTTGTTTTGCGATTTGGGACGCCTTTACGCTGATTTCGCAACCCGGCCGGCCAAAAATTGGGTCCTGGGGTCGAAATTTCAAAATTGAGTTGACAGTTGTTTCTGAGCTTTCTGACACCGCAGAACACGAATCCGGCGTTTGTTTTGCGTTTTTGAGTTTCATTTAGCCTGCGTTGGGCGTCAGAACACACCCCAAGCAAGCCCAACCTGTGATTTAATTTATAGTTAGATTAAACTTTTATAAATATGTCCAAACATGTTCAAACTTGTCCGAACACGTTCAAACACGTCCCAAACTTGTTCGAACATTGTCGGCGAGCGACACCGAACACGAGTCTGGCGTTTCCGTGAAGGATTATTACCGAGTAGTGAGACGCGAACAGTCTTCTTTGCTTCGAAACAATCGGAGTGCCACCCTGAAGGTCCCCATCAGCGTTAATCTAGTCTATATACGGGTAGTAAATGGTTTGTTGAAAAGAACTATGATAACTACAACTCACCTGCGATGGGAGATCCAATAAGGGCTGCGACGCCCATGAAAAGGAGCATGAATCCGAACGCGCTGGTCAGTCTTTGCAGTCCCAACAATTCAACACAGATTATGGAGCGGAGGGAGGCGAAACAAGCTGAAATTTGGAATTCGCATAATTTTTTTGTTGAATTTGACAATTTTTTGCTAGCTGTACCAGTTCCGAAGCCGAAAACAACGCAGTACAGACATAGCAGCCAGTAAGGTGTGAGAAATGGGACGGCCATTGTCGCCAAGCCGCCCATCGTGACAGCAACGTTGTGAATGGCAATGGCGTCCAGTTGAGGGTGGTCTGACAGCCAGCTGTAAAAGAAAAGAACTTGCAGGACCCCCTGCATAGATGCACCCTGGTTCACCAATTGAAGCTAGACAGACATTGGTAGTGTCTAATGGCAACGCCGGTGAGATTACCCAGTAGTGAAATTCTATGTAGACAGTGGTACCCCGCCAATGCACTATGTTTGGACGAGATGACAAGCTGGACGGATAAGCAGGAATGTAGTACTGATACAACTGCCAGGTTGGCCAAGACAAGACACGCGTCTCACGCTGCTTCTGCGCTCCATGATATCCTCGAAACAACAACACCCACCCGCAGAAGATCCTCGCCACGATGTTCGTCACGCCAAGCACCGAAACCAGAAAGGTGGCCTGCTCCTTTGTGTGGCCCACGACCATGGCCTGTCTGGGCAGATAGATGAAGGGCACGAAGAAGCCAGAGATGGTCAGAAATCCCCCCAGGGCCAGCATCACGAAGCTGGGACTCTTCAGGAGGGAGAAGTCCAGCGTCCCTTTGAGGGCGGCCACCATTTGCTCTTTCCAGCCGGAGGGGACGGCTGGCCCCTGTGGAATTGTAATGCGCTGACTGAGTGTTGATTGGATGTTCCTTGGGGATAGGTGTGTTCAAAGTGGAGTACTGCAAGCTAGCAGAAGAATGAATTTCGAAGAATGAAGCAACTCAATACTGACACGGAAACATTCTAATAACTGCGAAAAGAAAGGGCTATGCAGTAGTACTATTTTGCGCCGCAAATCCTCACCCCATAGTGCCCGTCAACGGTGAGGACGCTGGTCGTTAATGTACTGATAGCGCGCTCTTTTGGTCCCAGCGAGGCTCGGCTCGCCCTCACGGACAGAGCGGCGACGCTTCCTGGGTAGAACACGTCCAGTTTTGACAGTGGTCGGTTGACGTCGCTGATACAGTGCTGGCTGACGATGCGGTAGAGGTCGTCGTTGGACATCACTCCTGACATAGAGGAATTGGAATATACAACATTTCATGTAAAATGCCTAAAGGCAGAAAGGGGAATATGTTCCAAGTATGA
>JASAMZ010012981.1:0-17475 GCA_030248115.1 Linhomoeus sp. GSCO2_2 | reverse complement strand
GGTTAGGTTGGATGCTCTTCTTGACTTAGTAGTCTCTGCCAGATCAACAACACAACAACTGAACGACTGCTCGCCCACAACTGCAGAAGGGGCTTTCGATAGCATGCAAATCCGCACGGCGGTACAGTTTTCTCTTAGGCTTGCGGCGAAAGGGGCGCGCGGCGAAACGTCCCGTCAGCAAACTGACCCCCGGTAAAACGGGTGCGCGGCGAACAGTCTGGCGGTGAAACGGTGACGGTGAACTGGGGACGGCGAACCGGCCGGCGGCAAAACAGTTGGTACCGCATATAAATCGGCACATGTCACAATTGGTACGTATGTCACCCGCATATAAATCGGCACTTCCACATATTTTGGCCCTTGCACATACAAGCGGCACTTCCATATACATACCTACTTATGATGCGGTACTTCCACATGTAATTTATTCCATGAAGGTAGCTCTCAAACGTCGAAGCTTAGCGGCTAGGCCCGTCTGCTCTCACGACTCTTACACATTAGGTATGTACGGGTGTTTCCGACATACCATCCGTTTCAAATAAATCCGTGTCAAATCCTTGACATCAACACTAAAATGGTCTAAAGTTTGTCGGTTTTGTTTGATAGTCTCAGATCTAAGGTTTGATAATTTCGGAGCAAGTCATGATTCAAGCTGGTGTCATTTTGCTGCGCATTGCCGTTTACTGTAACCGTCTGATTGTACTTTACACTTTTGGGTTACTGTAGAGCGAAAAATCGAACCTAGGTCTTATAGATTGGGTCCTGGGGTCATTGGGTCATAGAACGCTTTTTGCCTTTTCGTGCCGCCATTTCCACAAATGTGGAGCTATTTTGGTAAAGTTTGGTTTGAAGGAACTCCTGCGTTTGAATGAAACTGAGGATGTAGCGAGTACTCGTTCAATCGACCTTTATGAAGTCGGTCGGCTCGGCATCGGACGAAACTTATGGTTCTGATATTCGCTGTCGCTTCAGAGACCAACCGCTCGCTCCCTTCCATTAGTCGCTCATGGCTCGAACCAAACGACGCTATATCTGCGGTGAAGTGGACGTGGCTGTTGTCGAGGACTCTTCTGAGGCCAATGTGGTGAATATGGACTGGGAAATCGACGGCTACGAGGATGACATACATTACGGCAACGACACTGGAGAGTGCATCTGCAGTGAGGAAGTGGACCTGCAGAACGGCTCAGTGTGGCAGCTGAAGCTCTACCCCAGAGGATGCGGAGGGGAGGAGTGGAAGGAGGGCCACGCCTCACTCTTCGTCAAACTTCTGAAGCGGACCGCTTTGATTGGCACCGAGAGCAGGATCCTCGCCACCTACCGTCTGTTTGTCGGGGATGAGAATGGCGAATACGTCGAATTGTCCTCCGTCGAAGACGAAGAAGGGCTCGAGTTCGAAGCGGGAGGCCTGGGATGGGGCCAGGTGAACCTGGCCAAGTGGGATCGGCTCGTGGCCGCCGCTCAAGACGACGAACACCCTCTGCGTCTGCGCTGTCAACTGACGCTGCGCGCGCAGCGCTGCGCCTTCGCCTTGGAACACCGTTTGTTCCAGAGGCTAACCGAGCGCTGGCAATCTGAGAGCGGAGGCGAAGTCAGCGACTTCTGTGTGGTGGCCGATTCTGGCGAGAAGATTCCCGTGAGTGAGTGCGTGAGTTTTTCGTTCTCAACATCCACTACCATGGGTCCTGAAATGTCTGCAGGTGGACCGCAATCTCCTCTGCGCTTGGTCAGAGGTGTTCGAGAAGATGCTGACAACTGAGATGCAGGAAAAGAGGGAGAAGCAGGTGGCCATTCAAGGCTTCAGCCACGAGGCCCTGCAAGGCTTTGTGCACTTCATGCAGAGCTGTCACTTGCCTGACAGCTGCAGAAGTGGGCCAGTGGTCCAGGAGTTGTTCCAGTTGGGACACAAGTAGGGAATTCATGACTGAAGAGCGAATGCGTGGATTCCTTTCCAATTGCACTTGTTGGATGCATTGTATGTCAAGGTACGGCGTCAAGGAGCTGGAGGAAGCGTGCAAGAAGTTGCTGCTGTCCCAGATGGACGTCGGCGTGGTGGAGGAAATACTGATGCTGGGCGTCACCTACGACGACGCCCAATTGACCCTTGGCGTTCAGAAGTGCCTGTGCAACAATTGGAGCAGTCTGATGGTGGGTGGGAGCTACACATGCATGCATATTATGGAGGTCTATCTATACCCCACGTCGCGTGGAGACAGGGAAATCCATGGTCTTTCAGAACTCCGGACGACTGGCGGAGATCCACGAGAGTCTGAAGTCCCAGGGCAGTCCCAACGCCGTGTTCAAAGCCGCCTACGTCGTGTGGGCAGACCAGAGGAAGCCAGTGGTGTCGACACAAGTGGCCTTGAAGAAGGCGTTGAGAGAACCTCCGCGCAACAAATGAATCTCGCAGAGAGAGAACTATTACCATTCCTTCATTTTGGCTGGAGATCATCGCTACATACCTACTACTGTGAACGTGTGCGATTTGAGTTTATTTCGAGTCGAAGCTGTGTCCGCTGTTTACAAGACAGTCAACCGTTCCTGCTTTGCTTTGTAGTGTTGTGACAGTCGGGAAGTCAGTTGACAAATGTTTCGCAGCTTTGAGGTAGTTACAGTGGTTCGAATATCGAGGTTTTATCGGTGAGCACCGATTACTTGCTGCGTGAGTGGTGCCCGCGTGAGTGCCAATTCTTATTGCCTTCACAAGTCCTTCAGCAATTGCCGTGCTGCTGTTCCTTCCTTTCGATTATTCCACGGTTATGTGGTCCTTTGACTCCGTGCCCCTCGCTTCGTACTGCGGGAAGGCGACTGTGACCACTGAGGAGAAGACCTCAGATGGGAACAAAGTGGTCACAATCGACTGGGAAATCGATCGTTACAAGCCCATACACGACGAGAGCACCACTGGAGAGCCGTTCTGCAGCGAAGAGATTGACTTGAACAACGGCTCGGTGTGGCAGTTGGAGCTCTATCCCAAAGGCTGTGGAGGGGAGCAGTGGAAGGAAGGCTACGCCTCGCTCTTCATCAAACCAGTGAAGCTGCTCCCTGTGAAAGTCGTCGCCAAGTACGCTCTATTCGTCGGTAAGTGCGTGAATTCCCTCTGGCCATACGACGAAGCCTACTCCAAAAGAGAGGCGGTCGAGTTTGAAGTGGGATCCCCTGGATGGGGTCGCCAGAACCTGGTCAAATGGGACCAATTCTTGGCCGCCTCGGGCACTGGCGCTCTGCGTCTGCGCTGTCGGCTGGAGCTGGGGGTGCTTCACTTCGCATTCCCTCCAGTGCCGCTGGAGCACCGCCTGGTCCAGAGGCTGGCCCAGCGCTGGCGCTCAGAGAGTGGCCAAGAGTTCGTCGACTTTTGCCTAGTAGCCGATTCTGGCGACACGATTCCCGTGAGTCTAAGCTTGCAGAGTCAGTTCGAGTGATAGTGGCAGTGAACCATCTGAAGTGTCCTTAGGTGGACCGCAATCTCCTGTGCGTCTGGTCGGAGGTCTTCGAGAGAATGCTGACCGCTGAGATGCAGGAGAAGAAGGAGAAGCAGGTGGCCATACAGGGTTTCAGTCACTGCGCCCTGCGGGGCTTCGTGGACTTCATGCAGAGCTGCCACATGCCTGACAACTGCAGAAGTGGACCAGTTCTCCAGGAGTTGTTCAAGTTGGGACACAAGTAGGCTAAGGGACAAATGCTTGAAGGGTGAACGCCCATTTAGTAAGCGCACTTGTTGTTGCCAAGGTATCGAGTCAAGGAGCTGGAGGAGGCCTGCAAGAAGTTGCTGCTGTCCCGGATGGACGTCGGCGTGGTGGAGGACATACTGACGCTGGGGATCACCTACAATGATGCCCAGTTGACCCTTGGCGCCCAGAAATGCCTCTGCAACAACTGGAGCACTCTGATGGTGGTGTTGTCGCAAACGTGTGCATCACCATGCACCGCTCGCCCCCCCCCCCCCCCATCCCCACTCCCACCCCAACTTTCCTCCTGAACCGAGATGCGTGCGTGCGTGCGTGCGTGCGAGCGTGCGTGCGTGCGTTCGTGCGTGCGTGCGTGCGTACGTGCGTGCGTGCGTGCGTGCGTGCGTCCGTGCGTGCGTGCGTGCGTGCGTGCGTGCGTGCGTGCGTGCGTGCGTGCGTGCGTGCGTGCGTGCGTGCGTGCGTGCGTGCGTGCGTGCGTGTGTGTGTGTGTGTGTGTGTACACATACAATGTCGCCCTCGCCTCTACCCCTCCCCACCAGGAAGCTTCAGTGAATTGCAATTTGAAAGTTTGAAAAGTTTTAAAAGTCCGTCTTAGTCCATTCACCTCAGTCGTGTGACTGGAAGCCAGCCGTTCCTTCAGGCGTCCGGCCGACTCATGGAAATCCAGAAGCGACTGGAGTCCCAAGGCAATCCCAACGCCGTGTTCAAGGCTGCCTATGTGGTGTGGGCAGACAAGACTGCACACTGGAATGCGAATTTCCCGCTGCACCAGTCGACCTTGGAGGAGAAGGAGCTGAGAGAGCCTCAAGTCAACCAGTGAATCTTGCACTTCCATCATTCCTCCGTTCTAATGACAGATCTGCTGCGTTGTGTTGTTGTACTTGATTGCTTTGCGTTGATTTCGGTTCGGTGCTGCGTCGCGTGCCTTCCTTGTCTCCTTTCGTTGCTCGAATTCCTGAAGTGAGGCATTGCCAACTGCATTCCAGTTGCTTTTCAATTACCATGAGTGCCTCCCGTCCCATTCTCGATGTTTTGCCAAATGTATGTGTGGCTTCATGAAACCACCGCTATCGCTACCTAATTTCTGCGCTAAACACATACATAGGAGGAACAGGAAACAACATCGGTTCAATTCACTGGTTAGAGGTTTCTAAGCTAGGTAAATAGTGGGTTGCAACAACTTCAGTCAGGAGCAGCAAGTTCACTGTTCAGCCGCTCTGCCGTACAGCTGTTTCTTGCACCGGCTCTCCAGGGGCAGCGCTTGGAATGTTGAGCGCTGTTTTTCGAGTCAGAATAAGCACTGGCGCCAGCGTGTTTCAGAGGTCTTATGCGTGCAGTGGTGAGTACAGTTGTGTACGGCGTCAGGCGTGTCCAATGAATCCAGATCTACCCCTCCCTTCACGAGCTAACGCGATGCATTTTGCCCAAGTGCAGCGATTCCTAACCACTGGGGGAGTTGTTTGCGATGCATTTTGCCAACATTTCCAAGCCGTCATTTCCACAATTGATGAGTTATTTTGGTACGATGGAGGGCAATTCAGCGGGCCTAAGTACCGAGTAACCGTGTTCGCATTTCAAAGATCAAAAGGCCTTTCAGAAGTCAGTCGACTCGAAACTTCTCCAGGAATTGGTTGTCGCTGCGTAGTCACACTTCAAAGAACGGTCGCTCCCTTCCATCAGTCCCAGGTCATGCCTCCTCGTCACAGAAAACGACTACTTATTGTGGAAGTGGACGTCGTCGAGACCACTTCAGAAGTCAAGGTGGTGAATATCGACTGGGAAATCGAGGACTACGCGGAAATTCATTACGGCCGCGAGACGGGAGATTGGCACTGCAGCGATGACGTGGACTTGAACAACGGCTCGGTGTGGCAGCTGAAGCTCTATCCCCAGGGCTGCGGAGGGGAGGGTTGGAAGCAGGGCCACGCCTCGCTCTTCGTCAAACTGTTGAAGCTGACCACCTTGATTGGCGAAGACAGAGCCTCCGCCAGCTACGGTCTCTTTTTCGAGGACAAAGATGGCGAATACGTCGAAACCTACTCGCTCAAAGAAGAGGTCGAGTTTGAAGTGGATGGGCAGGGATGGGGCCAAGTGAACCTGGTCAAGTGGGACCGACTCTTGGACGCCACGCAGTTCAATGAATCTCCTCTGCGGTTGCGCTGCCAGCTGAAATTGTACGCGCGCCGCTGCGGCTTCGCCCTGGAACACCGTCTGTTCCATAGGCTGACTCAGCACTGGCGCTCGGAGGAGGGCAGAGAACTCGTCGACTTCTGCCTAGTGGCCGATTCTGGCGAGAAGATTCCTGTGAGTGATTATGAGTGAGTGAGTGAGTGAGAAGACAACGAACGGAGTGGCGTTGTCCCTCCCTCTCCATCCCAGCTGCTCCTATCGTCTAAGGTACTTTTAGGTGGACCGCAATCTTCTCTGCGTGTGGTCCGAAGTGTTCGAGAAGATGCTGACAACTGAGATGCAGGAGAAGAGGGAGAAGCAGGTGGCCATTCAGGGCTTCAGTCACAGCTCCCTGCAGGGCTTTGTAGACTTCATGCAGAGCTGCCACTTGTCTGACAACTGCACAAGTGGGCCTGTGCTGCTGGAGTTGTTCCAACTGGGCCACAAGTGGGGAATATGTGACTGAAATGCCATTGAACACCTTAAGAATACACTTACTCAATCCAACGCTTGTCAAGGTACGGCGTCAAGGAGTTGGAGGAGGCCTGCAAGAAGTTGCTGCTGTCCCAGGTGGACGTTACAGTGGTGGAGGAAATTCTGATGCTGGGTGTCACCTACGACGACGCCCAATTGACCCTTGGCGCTCAGAGATGCCTCTGCAACAACTGGAACAGTCTGATGGTAGGTTGACGGCAAATATGTATGTGTACAGATTGACCCACTTCAAACTCCCTCCATCAACTCCTTGCACCTGCAATAAATAAAGGGATTACGGTAGTTAGCGAAAGGATGTTGATATAGCGGCTCTACTGTGTCTTCTCAGAAAAGTGTTCTGAATAAGTGATAGCCAATCCTTCAGGAGTCCGGCCGACTGGCGGAAATCCAGAAGCGACTGGAGTCGCAGGGCAGTCCCAATGCCGTGTTCAAGGCTGCCTACGTCGTGTGGGACGAGCAGAACAAGGCAGTTGTGCCCAGTCAGTTGGACCTGAAGAAGGAGCTGAGGGAGCCTCAAGTCGGCGAATGAATCTCGCCGGGAATTTCGCACTTTTCGTAATTCCGATCCGATCTGACGAGAGATTCGTTGCGTTACCTGACTTGTTCGCGAGCTTTTCGAGTGGGTGCTGCGACAGCTGCCTTGCATTTGTCGCCTTTCCTTGCGCGCATGCCTATGGCAAGTTGTACGCGCAAATATCCAAACTGTGCATTCCATCGAAACTCCAATCGAGTTTATTCGCAGAGTGCACATATACGTCACGTTCCATTGTCGACCTTTTGTTGCAAGTGTGTGTCGCTGTCTAAAACGATCGAAAACTGCGCAAAACACGCGAAGGGAGCAACAAGTTGTTGTAGTGCTTCACACGCCAAAGACGTCAAAGTTCCTTCTCGGTTCTTCCTTCAACTGCATTGGATTGGCCTTTTGTTGCCGAGTTGCCGTCTGCCTGACAACTGCAAGAGTGGGCCTGTGCTAATGGAGTTGTTCCAATTAGGCCACAAGTTGGCGAAGGGATCAATGAATGAAGGGTGAACGGCACTCCCCTTTAAAAGTGCACTTGCTGTTGTCAAGGTACCGTGTCAAAGAGTTGGAGGAGGCCTGTAGGAGTTGCTGCTGTCCCAGGTGGACGTCGGTGTGGTGGAGGAAATACTGGTGCTCGGCATCACCTACAATGACGGCGACGCCCAATTGACCCTTGGCGCACAGAAGTGTCTCTGCAACAACTGGAGCAGTCTGATGGTGGGTTTTGTAGCAAGCATCGTGGACCGATTAGCCCCCCCTCCCGTCCCTCTTGTACGCATACCCATTCGCCCCCCCCCCCCCGAAATGAACGCTTTAGTAAAAATTGCAGGTTACACGTGTTTTGAAGCGTGAGCTAACCGCCGTGTCGCTGGAAGCCAGTTTTTTTTTCAGGAGTCCGGCCGACTCATGGAAATCCAGAAACGACTGGAAGCAACAGGGCATCATAGCATTCAAATCCATCTGAGAACGCAACAGGGCGTTGTTTCCGGACGGGATTGGAGCAATAAATATCCCCCGCATGATTGAATTTCAAACTGAGTGTGAAGCGACGCCTTTGTCCGTCGAGTTCGGCCGCTCTTTTTGTTCGCAAGCGCCTTTGAAATTATAAATACACCAGAAGTTGTTCCTTTGATGCCGCCTTTGATGAAATTATAAATACGGCTGCCCACATAAAATGATCCCCACAAACATTCATAGCAACTCCAGCGATCAGATTTCTATTTTCCACTTTTGTCTGTCGTCTGCGCAGATAAGTTGAAGCCGTAGAATACTGTCACACATCCGTACAGAGTGGGCCAAAAACCAGGAACCCTAACTTTCACGTCGTCGTTCTCGCGCGTTTTGCAGCCGATTGAACCCAAACTTATAGGGTAGTTACATGTCTTCGTCATGTTTTGCACTTACGCCTACAGTTTCAGCCTGAACGGATTACTGTAGCTTGCACAATAGCGTTTGCCGTCTTCATACAGCAAAATTTTCGTGTTCACGTGCTCGTTCTCCGACGTCTGCCTGCAGGTGTATCTCTTTAGAACTTTCAACATTCACAAGCGATGATTCAAAGCTGTTTGTGTGTCGTGGTGAACTATGGTATCGCTTGCTCAGTAGTGTTAGCCAGCGATTGCCTAATGCTGCGATCGATCTATTCATGCCACGCCAGGCGACGGTCGTCGAAACGGAGGTGGACAAATCGAGCATACGAGATTTTAAAACAAATTGTGATTTGGTAGCACATCCTCTGTAAAATCTTAGTCAACTGTTGTGACCACAATGGACATTCTTCTTTGAAAGCTTGAATGAGATCCACCTGCAGACGCTGGAGAACGAGCACGTAAACACGAAACTTCTGCTATTGGTCGGCCGCGAACGCTTTTGTGCCAGCTAGTACAGTAAACTGGGCAGTATGGCACTTTAGGAGTAGGTATACACCATATCTTGGTACATATGTGTACATGTAACTCTGAAAATTTTGGTTCAATCGTCCGTAAGGCGCGCGACAAGGACGACGTGAAAGGGTTCCAGGTTTGTTTTGTCCGCCCTGTAGTTGCAAGTCTGAGAACAATGACGCAACTCGGTCTGCTTGTGTTGTGGTTGTGGCTGGCCGCGAGATCGGACGTTGCGCAGCCCAGACTGATCAAAACATATGTAATCGTCAAGATGACAAGCTATGAATTGACGTAAGTGAGTCTGGCTTCAATTTCGGCTGTGTCCGAGAAATGCTAATGATTTGAAATAATTTGACTTTTCGCCCGGCCACAAACGCGTAGCTCTCGCAGCATAACAAGCTGTGTGTGTAAAAAGTTCTACTTGTACCTATACTTTGTGTCTGTCAAATCTTGGTGAACAGTGTAGTGAACTTTGTACACATCATAGCCGTATCTGGAAAAAACATCACGCCACGCGCACGCAACGCGCACGCAACGCGCACGCACGCAATCATGCACAAATCGAGCTTTCCTTTCACTGCAGGGCACCAAGATGGTGTTGGTCAACCCCTGGAGAAGATCTCCCACCTGCGGGATATCCGGGTATTCACTGACAGATTATTGAGAACACGGATAATGTCAAATTATCCGGGTTTCCACTGAAAGTTTAGTGAAAACCCGGATATGCGAGATTTCGTGGGAGCAGGGGTGACCATAGAAACTGAAACTAGTTTCAGTTTCAGTTTCAGTTTCTATAAATATACTGAAACTGAAACTGAAACTAAAATGGTCAGCCATATTGAAACTGAAACTGAAACTGAAACTCCGCAAAAGAAATCAGTATTAATGCAATACTGAAACTAGTTTCAGTGCGCAATACTGAAACTAGTTTCAGTTTCAGTTTCAGTGTTTGAGGCGTATGTTTGGTTCATTTTAGGTTGAGTCGGCACTTTGCTTGACTGACAATGACGAAAAAACTTTAAATGCACCTTATGTATGGTAATCAGCAACGCAGCAACGCATCCATGCGAGATTGCACGTGCGCTTTACAGCCGCGAACAGCGTACTTAATACTGAAACTCAGTTTCAGTAACTGAAACTGAAACTCAAGAAAATTCTTTACTGAAACTGAAACTGAAACTAGAAAGAATACTGGAACTGATACTGAAACTGAAACTGAAACTAAATTAGTTTCTATGGTCACCCCTGCGTGGGAGGCTATTGAAAATCAGGATAGTTGCATTTTCACTAACCTTTTCGAAGAAATTGCCTAGAAATTGAGGCTCCTATAGTTTCGACGAAACGAGTGCCTTTGGACGGCAAATCGCGCTGTTTGTTGTGCGAGCGTCGTGGAGTGCGAATTGCACATTTGCCGTGTCGCCATTTTGTAATGCCAAATGCCTCCTGCCAATTGGCACGTCTGGCTTCAACAGGCGGCTAAGTATGCTGGGGATGTGCATCCCGCTTACAGTTTGCACGTGACAGAAAGTTGTCACACCCGCTGGCAGTGAAAGGACACAGCCGGCCTGAGCAGAAGGTGAATTGTAGGGAGGAGTGTTTATTCCACTTACAGTTTCTACTAAAACTCGGCCGGCGTCGCGCCTGGCGGGTCTCAGCTGAGGCTTAGCGCGACCACCAACTTCAGGGCGCGCTCCGCGCGCCCTCAAGTCGGTCACCGGTCGCGTTTAAGCCTAAGCTTCGACCCGCCAGACTGCGACGCCGACTGACTCTCGTGCACTGTTGGCGCAGGGCGAGATTAAGCTAGCCTGATTTGGAAGGAACCAAACGACCTACAGCCTACATACAGGCAATAGAATTATACGTTATAGCAGTGTATTGCGCGATTTTGAGCATACCGGAGCATTATCCGGGAAGTCGCTAACCTATCGGTAAAACTCGGATATCCGAGTATTCACTAACCAACTTTGTGAAAACCCGGATATCCGCGTTTTCACTGAAGACGGGTTTTCCCGGTCACTATACACCTCGCCGCGCTGAGGCCGGGCGGAACAAGTGATACGTGACACTCCTTGAGTGTCAGATAGGCACTCCGCGTGATTGTTTTAGCAGACGGGGGCACAGAAACAACAACGAGTGTTGCATTCCCGTTAAATATGTTTGTTCCCAATTGTTTCAGCGTAGAACTAGGGTCTATAGCCCAGGGTGGGCCTAAGCAGATGCCATGCACTTAGAGGTCAATGTGGCGCAAGTGACGCGTTGGAGCAGGCTGTACTGACGACGATGAGCGCAGGCTGTACTGACCGCTGACTGTCTATAGCCACTCACAATGTAGAATGCCAGCGGTGCCCCAATTGTACAGGCGTGCCTTATCTACGCTACACAGCGGGAGCTCCCCCGCTGGGGTGGACGGCGTCGGTGCTACAGTACGATGCTCCTATAACTCAGTTCGATTGCGCGTGCGTAGACGCCTTTCTCAGCGCGTCTTATATGGACGGCGTACTGTAGGCGCAGCAAAATCAATGGCGGACGGTATTTTCGGAACTTCGCCAAATTTTACAGAGCGTGAGTATTCGGCCAATATCAGGCTAAACACACCGCAAATCGCCAAACAAACGACGGATTCGCGTTCTGCGGCGTCAGAAAGCCCAGACACAACTGTCAACACAATTTTGAAAATTCGACCCGGAGACCCAATTTTTGGCCGGCCGGGTGCCGAAAGCAGGGTAAAGGCGTCCAAAATCGCAAAACAAACACCGGATTCGTGTTCAGCGTCGTCGAAATCCACCGAAACAAGTGAAAACTCAATTTCGAAAAGTTGACCCCGGGATTCAAAAATTCGGCGCGGCCGGGGTGCGGTACCTCAAAATGGTCAAGACACTTCGTCTAGACCAGCTTTTGACGCTGAACACGTTGCAACGGTCAATTTGCCGCTAAAGGCACGCTTTCCGGCCCAAAAATCCATTCAAAGTCGAAAATCCCAATTTTCCGCTCGGGACCCGGGACGTTTGGCACCGCAGATCTCCCGAACGACAAGACCGATCTCGGCGGTTTTGGTGTCGAATGAAAGGTAATATAAGTGTCCAGGTGAGAAATTAAATTGGCGAGGATCCACCCTTGCAAACTCGAGTTACGATTTTTTAAATGTCGGAAAAAAATTTAAAATTTTGAATTTTCTACCGTACTCCCGCGTCGGACCACCTAGGGAGCCCATTCCAGTCCCGCTTCGTAGAGGACCCAAAGGCCTACCACATATCCAAAAATCGCCAAATTCGAGCCACTTTTGCGAAAGTTATGGCGTCTTTTTTTTTACTTAGCAAAAATTTGAATTTTTGAATTTTCGCAAAATTCTCCCACCACCGAAATTTTTTCACCCCCACGCACGCTGCGCGTCGTCCTAAGCTATCTTTTAAAAAAAATTTGGCTCCCTAGGTGCTTCGTAGCGAGCGCTAGCCCCGAACATGCTAACTGTAGGCTTTACCGCTCCTATAGCACTCCTTCGCTTTTCAAGCGGCGGAGTGCCAAAAACCTGTTGAAATACAACAGCGATAAGTCGACAAAGCACTTGTTGGTTCGATTCGACCCTTTTCACTTTCAGTTCACCACACGCCGACACCGGCTCACAAGCGGACGTCTACGTCCGAGTCAAATTTGCCGGTGGGTTAGTTCCCTTCTGCAACGGTGCGATTTGCATACTGCGCTACAGAATTTGTCGGTTGAGCGTTGGCCCCCGTTTGAACTAAGAGAAGTCCTCATTTTTAACGCGGCGATGTGTACCTACGTGTTACTGCTGGAGGTCGCAACGGAATGGAGTTGCGGCCTTTTACCGACTGTTGCCCGCAACCGCCGACCGGGCGGTTGGAAACCGAGCGGTACCTGCGCAAATGAACTCCGAATTACATATTGGTCGCTGTCGTTTTAGGCGAAGGTGACCAGATCCCAGAGCGGACAAAAACTTTCGACACGGTAACAGACAAGGACAAGTACGAAGCCCCCTCTTCCTCTTTTATTGGCAGAGTTGCCGGGACCGTAAAGGCAAAAGATGCAGAATACTTGACGGAGGAGGAACAGGTCAGTCTGGCTCAGTGATGCGTACCGTATTTACCTGTAACGTATCAGTCATACGTGTAGCCGTGGGGATGGGGCATGGGTGGGGGCGGGGTAAGCAAGCAAGCAAGCAAGTAAGCAATGAGCTCGACATCGTCTCTCTAGGACGCAAGTTGAGCGAGTTAGAGCGATTTTAGTGTTAAAATCTCGAGAATGGCGTCTCCGTGGTGCGTGTTTGCGCAATGTGAAAAATTGTTGCTGCCGCATGAAAGAGCACATCGAGAGTTTTCAATTGACGTGTCCATCGCCGCTCTACGACGTGAGACGAGTGAGTGGGGCCGTTTTCTGCTTTTGACCTTCGGGTTACTCTAAATCGCGAAATTCAAGTTTTTAGGTTTCGATCTATGGGAGAACAAATGATCAGTGAGTCGAGAGCTATCTAATGAGCTCGAGATCGTCTCTCTACGACGCAGATTGACTGGCTTTCGGGCCCAGATTTGTCGGTGTGCACAACCCGAAAAAGTGTGTAACTGAACCTAATTTTGCGGCTGTAAACACCCTTGACTGAATGGAAAATCGATATTTTCGCAGGTGGCAGATCATGTGACAGACAAATTACCATCCATAAACTCTCTCTCTCTCCGTCTCTGTTTCAGAAGGAAAGACTGCTGAATTGGTTCAAGAAAACCAAATTTGACGCATGGGATGCCGACGTGGGACCAGCTGGATCGGGTGACGATGAACTGCAGTCCTGGCGCCAGAACGTGCCACGGAAGTAGAATAGCTAGGATGTTTCAACAGCTCTTCTCTGGTACTCCCCACGCTAGAAGTGCTGAGTGCTGGCGGAGGCAACCCGACAACTCTAACTTTTTTGCCTCGTGTACGAGAAGTGATATTGCCACGCAATGCAAAGACAATTCAAGGACAAAATGAGGACAATCTACCGATTCGTCTCAACTGTTCATTTTGATTGTCTTGTCCTTGTCTTGCCTTTGCGATAACCCGGAGCAATCCAATTTGTCTTGTCGAACAATTAGGAAGGTTAAACTGACAAGTCTCTTTTAACAAGCTTAGAGTGAAAACTGGGTACCCGATGATGGTTGATTGGCATTGTATAGTGTGTCGTGCATTTGAGGAGTATATTCAATATTGTGTCAGAATAGAAACTTGAGCATTTCTTTGGGGAGTATCGCCGCAGTTACCTCGAGTTTCCAAAGAAAATTTGTGCCGTTGTTGGGCATTCGATGCCTATACGGTGCATTTGTGGGTACTGATCCATAAATGGATCAGGAATGCTCGCCGCAGGTTCACTTCGGAATGAAGAGAGTCTAAATGGGACGACGCCCTTTTCTTTTGGGTCACAAATGCGGATGGTGACGATACCGTTGCTGTAGATTGCAGAACAGCACAGTAAACAGACTTGCCGCGTTTCGTTTTCGATTGAATAGGCGGCAAAAACATACGTTGCTGGACGCATGCATGGAAAAATATTACTAAGTTTTAGCTATTTGAAGTTGCTAAAAATCTGCCATGTTTGAAAAAAACCCTTGAAAATATCCCTAATTTCGTAAAATCTAAAATCTGAAACTGTTTCATAATTACTTGACATACTACGCCCGATTCATCCACGCAAAGATATTTTGAATTTTAAGTTGTTTGAAATTGTCGAAATTTTCCAATTTTGAGAAAAACCTTGAAAATATCCCTAAATTCGTTAATTATAAAATGTAGAACTATTTGCTAAATAGTTGGCAGACTATGCCCAACACAACCATGCAAAGACATTCTGAAATTTAAGCTATTCGAAATTGTCGAAATTTGGGAATTTTTGCAATACCCTTAAAAATATACCTAATTCCGCTAATTAGAAAATCTGAAACTATTTGCTAAATACTTGGCTGACTATGCTCGATACATCCGTGCAAAGAAGTTTTGAAATTTAAGCTGTTTGAATTTGTCGAAATTTGGGAATTTTGACAAAACCCTTGAAAATATCCCTAATTTCGTTAATTATAAAATCTGAAACTATTTGATAAATATTTGTTAGACTATGCTCGATACATCCGTGCAAAGAAGTTTTGAAATTTAAGCTATTCGAAATTGTCGAAATTTGGGAATTTTTGCAATACCCTTGAAAATATACCTAATTCCGCTAATTAGAAAATCTGAAACTATTTGCTAAATACTTGGCTGACTATGCTCGATACATCCGTGCAAAGAAGTTTTGAATTATAAGCTGTTTGAATTTGTCGAAATTTGGGGATTTTGACAAAACCCTTGAAAATATCCCTAATTTCGTTAATTATAAAATCTGAAACTATTTGATAAATACTTGGTAGACTATGCTCGATACATCCGTGCAAAGAAGTTTTGAAATTTAAGCTGTTTGAAATTGCCGAAATTTGGGAATTTTGACAAAACCCTTGAAAATATCCCTAATTTCGTTAATTATAAAACCTGAAACTATTTGATAAATACTTGGCAGACTATGCTCGACACATCCGTGCAAAGAAATTTTGAAATTTAAGCTGTTTGAAATTGTCGAAATTTGGTAATTTTGACAAAAACCTTGAAAATATCCCTAATTTCGTTAATTATATTCGCTGAAACTATTTGCTAAATACTTGGCAGACTATGCTCGATACATCCGTGCAAAGAAGTTTTGAAATATAAGCTGTTTGAAATTGTCGAAATTTGGGATTTTTGACAAAAACCTCGAAAATATCCCAATTTCGTGAATTCCAAAATCCGAAACTATGTCACAAATTCATCGCGTAGTACGCCCTTTCCATTTCAGCAAAAACTTTGCCGATACGACTTGTGAATAAAAGTGTCATTTCTGACATTTTTGTATTTTAATTGTAAATATCTCGAAATAGCGAAATTAGCAACAGAAACGGACAACGGCACGTTACTCAGCGCATTCGACTCCATCGGGTGGCACTAACCGTCATGTCTAGTTGTTCCGTACCCACACACACACGGACACACAGACCCACAGACAATAGCGTCCGTATATATACTCGCCGCCCTGGGGGGCGGCGAAACAAGCTGTTTTAAAAAAGTTGAGTTGTTTTATTAATACAGAGTGGTTTGTGAGTATTTTAAAGTGGAAGAGTAAAAGAGTGGATACTTTTGTAAAGTATTTCGAAGCCTTTCCGATATGACGCGCGCCCGCCCGGAGTCCACTATTCATGCGCTACTTCTGACACGCTCCTTTCTGAGGGGTTCTTGCAGGGCAACATTGGGATCGCCCGGGATTAATTTTTTGAGCAAGGCACACGCATACGGAGCAAGGCACACTATTCATGCGCTACTTCTGACACGCTCCTTTCTGAGCGGTTGTTGCAAGGCAACATTGGGATCGCCCGGGATTAATTTTTTTAGCAGGTGAAGTTGTTCGTAAGACAAGGATTTAAAAAAACAAAAGTATTTCTTTAGGAATGACCGTTCAACAACTGCCTCAACGTAAGCTTTCAAACGGTCGAACGAATGCCGCTCTACAACGTAAGACGAGCGAGTTAGGGCCGATTTGCTGTTTGAACCTTTGAGTTACAGAAGCTCGCGAAATTCAAACTTTCGAATTTCGACTTCTTTTAACGGAATGATCAGTGTGCCGAAACCTATTCAACAAACTCAAGATCGTCGCTCTACAACAGAAGACAAGCGAGTTTTAGAAGTTTCGCGTTTTAAACCTTTGGGTTACTGTAGCTCCCGAAATTCAAACTTTTGAGTTTCGACCAATAGAAGAACAAATGATCAGTGAGTCGAGAGCTATCCAACCAACCCAAGATCGTCTCCCTACGACGCACGCTGAGCGAGTTAGGGCGATTTCTGCGTTAAAAACGCGAGAATGTCGCTTTTTGTGTTGCGTGTTTGCGTAATTAAGAAAACTTTTAATGCCGAACGAAAGAGCACGTCGAGACCTTTCAGTTGACCTATCGCACACCGCTCTACGACGTAAGACGAGCGTGTTAGAGCCGTTTTGCGTTTTGGACCCTCGGGTTACTGTAGCGCGCGCAATTCAAACTTTTGAATTTCGAGTTCTCTTAACGGAATTATCAGTGTGCCGAAACCTATTGAACGAACTCAAGATCGTCTCTCTATGACGGAAGACGAGCGAGTTAGATAAGTTTCGCGTTTTAAACCTTTGGGTTACTGTAGCTCCCGAAATTCAAACTTTTGAGTTTCGACCAATAGAAGAACAAATGATCAGTGAGTCGGGAGCTATCCAACCAACCCAAGATCGTCTCCCTACGACGCACGCTGAGCGAGTTAGGGCGATTTCTGCGTTAAAAACGCGAGAATGTCGCTTTTTGTGTTGCGTGTTTGCGTAATTAAGAAAACTTTTAATGCCGAACGAAAGAGCACGTCGAGACCTTTTAGTTGACCTATCGCGCGCCGCTCTACGACGTAAGACGAGCGAGTTACAGCCGTTTTCCGTTTTGACGTTCGGGTTACTGTAGCGCGCGCAATTCAAACTTTTGAATTTCGAAGTCTCTTAGCGACATTGCCAGTGAGTCGAGAGCTTTCCGTAGAGCCCAAGATCTCCTTCCTACGACTTTCCAACACCGAGATCTGAGAGCGTAACGCACGAACGAACGGACGCACGCACGCACGCACGCACGAAAAGCTCTCGTAGGGGTTCGCCCGGCTGAGGCCGGGCGAAAAAAGT
>JASAMZ010012978.1:0-17861 GCA_030248115.1 Linhomoeus sp. GSCO2_2 | reverse complement strand
ATTGCTTATCCGTACCCAACTGGACCTTTGCCACCTTGTATCTTTTTACTCAAACGACCTAGGAAGATGCAATGTTCTACACTTTTGATCACCCTATAGTGTATTTTGAGGGAGCACTTTGATTGGCGCCCCAGCATGTACCACAAGTAAGCTCGGCCGTCTTGAGCCGAGCCCCGGATCGGTACCTGATCGGGACCTTTGCCACCTTGTATCTTTTTACTCAAACAACCTAAGAAAGATGCAAATGTTTAACACTTTTGATCACCCTATAGTGTATTTTGGGGGAGCACTTCGATTGGCGCCCCAGCATGAGCCAGTAGAGACCGGCCGCCTTGAGCCGAGCCCCTTAATTCGATACCCGACCGGACTTTTGCCACCTTGTATCTTTTTACTCAAACGACCTAGAAAGATGGAATGTTCTACACTTCTGATCACTCCATAGTGTATTTTGGGGGAGCACTTCGATTGGCGCCCCAGCATGTACCAGTAGAGCTCGGCCGTCTTGAGCTGAGCCCCGGATCCGTACCCGACCGGACTTTTGCCACCTTGTATCCTTTTACTCAAACATCATAGAAAGATGGAATGTTTTACACTTTTGATCACTCCATAGTGTACTTTGGGGGAGCACTTCGACTGGCGCCCCAGCATGCACCAGTAGACCTCGGCCATCTTGAGCCGAGCCCCGGATCCGTACCCAACTGGACCTTTGCCACCTTGTATCTTTTTACTCAAACGACCTAGGAAGATGCAATGTTCTACACTTTTGATCACCCTATAGTGTATTTTGAGGGAGCACTTCGATTGGCGCCCCAGCATGTACCAGTAGAGCTTCGGCCACCTTGAGCCGAGCCCCGGATCCATACCCGACTGGACTTTTGCCACCTTGTATCTTTTTACTCAAACGACCTAGGAAGATGCAATGTTCTACACTTTTGATCACCCTATAGTGTATTTTGGGGGAGCACTTCGATTGGCGCCCCAGCATGTACCAGTAGAGCTCGGCCGTCTTGAGCCGAGCCCCGGATCCATACCCGACTGGACTTTTGCCACCTTGTATCTTTTTACTCAAACGACCTAGGAAGATGCAATGTTCTACACTTTTGATCGCCCTATGGTGTATTTTGGGGGAGCACTTCGATTGGCGCCCCAGCATGTACCAGTAGAGCTCGGCCGTCTTGAGCCGAGCCCCGGATCCGTACCCAACTGGACCTTTGCCACCTTGTATCTTTTTACTCAAACGACCTAGGAAGATGCAATGTTCTACACTTTTGATCACCCTATAGTGTATTTTGAGGGAGCACTTCGATTGGCGCCCCACCATGTACCAGTAGAGCTCGGCCATCTTGAGCCGAGCCCCGGATCCATACCCGACTGGACTTTTGCCACCTTGTATCTTTTTACTCAAACGACCTAGGAAGATGCAATGTTCTACACTTTTGATCTCCCTATAGTGATTTTGGGGGAGCACTTCGATCGGCGCCCCAGCATGTACCAGTAGAGCTGGGCCGTCTTGAGCCGAGCCCCGGATCCATACCCGACTGGACTTTTGCCACCTTGTATCTTTTTACTCAAACGACCTAGGAAGATGCAATGTTCTACACTTTTTGATCGCCCTATGGTGTATTTGGGGAGCACTTCGATTGGCGCCCCAGCATGTACCAGTAGAGCTCGGCCGTCTTGAGCCGAGCCCCGGATCCATACCCGACAGGACTTTTGCCACCTTGTATCATTTTACTCAAACAACATAGAAAGATGCAATGTTTTACACTTTTGATCACTCCATAGTGTACTTTGGGGGAGCACTTCGATTGGCGCTCCAGCCTGCACCAGTAGAGGTCGGCCGTCTTGAGTGGGACTTAGCCAAAATTTCGGCCATTTTTTTGATCGGGTCCAACGGCCGCAATATTCAACCGATCTTTGCGATATTTTAATACAAAAGTTGCTACTACTAGGCGATTCTAACGAGCCATCAACCACTCTCCTAGCCGCTACCGTTTACGAGAACGAAGCCGAAAACCTGGCACTCTGAAGAAGATCGCTGAATTTTTCGACAGTTTTTGTTTAATATCTCGGGAACCACTCAACCGATTGGGCTGAAATTTTAGCACAATACTTCACGTTACTATGAACATCTATGGTGAAAATTTCAGCCCGATCGGTTAAGTCTACCTATGTGACGTAGTACTAACCCATAGTCCCCGGGGGCGCACTGGCCCCCGGCCGAACAAATTGGGTTGAGCGCTGACGCGCTCAACCCGATTTCGTATTTGAGGTAAGCAGCGAATATTGATTGCCTGGTTGGTTTTTACACTCCACAAAAAGTGTGGAGTATATAGCGTTTGTGTGACAGAAAAGCTGCCAGTCTGGCGTTCACGCGAGAAGCGGCCGATTTGATGTGCGACCCCGTTGGCGCTGGAAATGGGTTGTGCAAGGTAGAACTGGAAAAAGTTTCACTTAATGGTAGACACTATCTTTTGGTGTGTTGTATTACTTGATAGGACCAGGGACCCCTTTTGGCGCCACATTTGAAAATTCGCGGTTCTGTCCTCCCGTGCTGTCGGCTGCACAAAGTGTACTGTTTAAAATTCGTGTGATGGTCAAGTGTTTCGCACATCCTCATGGCTGGGGCGTTTGAACATACCTACACAAACTGCGGCGCTATAGTTTGTGTATTCTAGCAAATAAATTGCGTGATTTCTATTCTTCGTCTAGTTTTGAAGCATATTTGGTACTTTCGAGCACTCCGGCCCTAGAAACGGCCCGATGCTACTTAGACTTAGGTATATATTCTCGCCTGCGGCGCTATATTATGTCTATTTGTGGACAAATTAGCGTGTTTTTAAACCAAATTTCTGTGCTACAAGGATATTTTGGCCAATACTTTCGGTCTTTCGGGGTGCCGGATTTTGAGGAACATTTTTCAGAATTTGTAATACTAAATGGAATGAAAATGGGGGATTTTGCCCCTTCTCAGAAAGGAGCGTAATACGGTATGTTGGCGTGGTTTGTGTGTCGTGTATTTTGGCTGCGTGCTGCGCTCTCAGAGAAATATAGTTTTGTACTCAAAGTAACGCCGCAGGCAATTATTTGTGAATATACGGGCTTTATGCACGAAAGTTTTGCCTTGAAGTTGGGCTGAAGGGGGGGGGGGGGGGGTGGGGGGGAGAAATCTACCGTATCTAGTGCAATTGGATTTGTCACCAAGAATTCCAGTTTGCACCTTTGGTCGCTCCGAAGTCGTTTCCCAATCTTGTAGGATTGCCAAAGTGTAAATCTAAAGTTGAGAAAACACTGCGAATATATTCAGAGAGTGCGAGCGACCAAAAGACGACTAATAGGAGGTCTCCAATACTAATAGGAGGAGGTATACACTATCTTTTGGTATGTTGTATTACTCGATAGGACCAGGGACCCCTTTTGGCGCCACATTTGAAAAATTAGCGGTTTTAACCCCGGATTGACTTTGACGGGTTGCTGTGCGAGCTAGTTTGCGAGGCCGGTTTTGCGAATGAGCCATGAACAGAGAAAATTGTCTGAAACAAAGAACTCTCTTTCACTGCAACTTTTTTACACAGGGTTTGGATATTGCGATTTCGCTTTTCTTTGTCTGTTGCATTCGATCGAATGTGTTACCGAATCGCTCCACTACTGGTTTCAAGCGAATCTACGCTTAATTCCGATATAGAAAACTGTTTTTCAAAATTGCCATCGCTACAGTATCCCTGCCGCGCCGGATTGAATTATGGGTGTCGGTCGGGTCGACTTTGACATTATTATACTCGATTTCGGGGTTTTCAGGGGCGCTGATTACGAATTTGGCACTCGTTTAGCGTCTAGACTCTAGATGATGTTTGAGTACTTATGTCGAATTTTCATGATGTCGCACCCAAATGCAAAACTTCGGTTCCGGGAGTCCCTACCGAGTTGGGGTGTTGTATGTCGATTCTGGGGTTATAAGGACCTGAGACCACGAATTCCGCATTAGTTTTGAGCAGCGATGTGTCAGGAGGCCACAACAGCAGAGAGGAGTCACTAGGGGCTAACAATATATATCTGTGGAGTACACTGCGTCCCCCGGACGACTAGTCTGATTTACATTTTGCTTGTCTATATTATTTCTGAGCTTCCATTGCGGCTAGGATATTATTATACTCGACAAAAAAGTGTGGAGTATATAGCGATTGTGCGCGAAACGCAGAAAATTACAGTCAACGGCGTTCGCGCGTGAAGCGGCCGATTTGCAAACGGTCTTTTGCGTTGGGTAGGCCTAGTGGGTGGGCAACCTGCACGGCATATGGGGTCACGTTGCGGGACCCCGTTGGCGGGAAATTCAAAAATTTATTTTTTCAAAGTACTGAAAAACGCATTAGGCAAGGTAGAACTCGAAAAAGTTGCATATAATGGTATATACTATCTTTTGATATGTTGTAGTACTCGATAGGGCCGAGGGTGGAAGAAATGAATTGGACCGCTGCGGGACCCATTTTGGCGCCAAATTTGAAAAATTCGCGAATTTTGGCCCCGGGTCGACTTTGACGGGCTGCTGTGCGAGCTAGGTAGCAGCTAGAGCGGCGAGACCGCTTTTGTTGCTCCTTCCCAGATACCCTCTATCGAATGAGCCATAAACGGAGAAAATCGGTTGAAACACAAAAAAGTTATCTTGGTGGAACTTTTTTGACTCCGGGGTCGAAAATTGCGATTTTCGCGTTTCGACGTCTGTTGCGCCCGAATGCGTTGCTGGATCGTTCCAAAAGTGGTTTCAAACGATTCTGCGCTTAAATCTGGCCCGGAAAAGTATTTTTGAAAAATTTGCAGAGCTACAGTATCCCTGCCGCGTCGGTTTGAATTTTGGGTGTCGAGTCGACTTCGCCAATATTATGCTCGATTTCGGGGTTTTCGGGGGCGCTGATTACGAATTTGGCATCCGTTCAGTGTATAGATGATGTTTGAACGTACCTACGACGAATTTGTATGCTACTGTACCCTAAGTGCAGAATTTCAGTTCCTGGAGTCCATAGGAAACTAGGGGTGTTGTATGTCGAATTTGGGGTATTTTGGGATGTAGATCACGAATTCAGCATTGCTTTTGCGATTGGGGGTGCCAGGAGGCCACAAACAGCAGAGGAGTCACCGTGCGTAGGAGTTCAAATTTGTGGAGTATACTGCGTCCCCCGGACGACTTGCCTGGTTTGGGTGCTGTGGTGGGGCGGGCTTTGTGTAGGGCCATGGCCATAGATTGTGCGAAATGCATACGTTGACCAATTTGGCCTCTATCTAGGTCGTAATCCCAGGGTTTCTTCGCTTCTTTGCAACTTCTTTGCGTACGTAGTTGAGTGCATCACCTAGATAGATAGCTATGTGTCTGTGGGCCAAAATTCGAGTTATATTCTACGCAGAATTTCAACACAATACACCCTTGTGCTGAAAAGATTTTGCCTACGGCGCAGACTTTGGCCAGACTTTGCTCGATATTCACTTGCCCCCTCTCTCCTTTGCGAAATTTTCAGAATAATGGTAATTTTGCGCCAAAATCTTGGCCTGCGGCTCCATTCTTGTGCTTTGCCGTTATTTTCGACATATTGAGCCCCAGAAGTCCCCGAGAAGTTTTTGAGCAAAGATATAGACTTGTGGTATTAGTGGTCACTGAGAAGCGAAAAGAAAATTCGCTTCGCTTTTCACAACCCCCCCCCCCCCCCCCCCGTGGCCGACTGGGCAGTACCTGTGAATTTTGATGCAACTTTTGGGTCCGCAAGTCGTTTTATGTGTGGTGCGCCAATAATTCGTCCCAGACAGAGCCATGACGTGCGCCCAAAGCCGAAGAAGCCCTGTCTAAGTCTGGTCTGCTGAGCCTAAGACCAGACGTGAGTAACCTCTCAAAAATTTTCTTTCTTTCCAGCCACTGCTGAAGAGCTGGTTCGATTGTCTGGCCAACGTTCTCTCGTTGTCGTTTCTTGCGCCTTAGAATGCACCGTTCGTTCGTTCGCTGCCGTGTTGCTGTGCTTCGATGGGTCAGTGTTGCGCGGCCAAGCGAATTTTAGCTCGCTTAGAATTTCTGTTCTGTGAATATACCGTATGCTCGTCTGATAGGGGCGTAAGAAGAATACTGTAGCTGGAACAGGGTGGCGAAGCTCGAGATTGTGGAAGTATTACTAGAGTACCTTTGCGTGGATATCGAACGTGTGAATTGTAATCGGGGTTAGGTGGGTTCGTGCATACCGTGGTGTCGTAATTACGCCTAGCTACACATAAGAAGTTGCGCTTCTCGCTCTCTCATTCTAGTTGTTGCGGATTACGGTAGCGTCGAGCATTAGAATACGGTGCGGTTTACTCTTCAGTACGTACAGTGATGATAGTGCAATAAGGGTGCAGTCATATAGTACAGTGGCGTATCCAGGATTGTGGGATTGGGGGGGGGGGGGTTTGTGAAGATTTTGTTTCAATATTTGCATTCAAAGGTGCAAAACTGTTTTATAGTAGCGCCGCAGGCGAAAAATGTTACCGATTTTGGCGTTTCCTGGTAATCGTGTTAAAACCGCGCCGCCAGCGAAAATTTGCGCCGATTTTGGCTTTTTCTGTTGCCAAAATGCTTTACAATAGCGCCGCAGGCGAAGGTTTTTTTGCTGTAAGCGTGCCACCACATAAAAGATTTTCCCTGGAAGGGGCTATGGGGGGGGGGGGGGGGGGGGGAGGTGGGCGGAGACGCACAACCGCCCCCACCCCTGGATCGGCTACTGGTACAATGTGGAATTTACTCATCCGTGGCGTGTTTGTGAGTCGAATTTGGTGCGTGCCGCAGCTTTACGAGATTGGTGAACTTCTTTTAGTTGTTGGCTTGGCTCGCGCTTGGATTTGTGGGAATCGTTGCTTCTTTTGAAATTGGCGCGCTTACCGTACTCCGCTATTTTGCTCGTTTCGAGGGTAGTTATTCGGAACGAAGCCGCACTCGCTAGTTGGTTTTCGCGGCGTGTTATGTCGGCTCTCATTGCCGTCGCGAGTTCAAATAATGTGTCATGCGCACGGATTTGAATAGGGAGTAGATTATCGCGTTTCTTAGATTGGCGCCATTTAGTATTGTGATTGATCGCGCGAAACGGAGACCAAAATTGCGACGTCTGGCAGGCTTTTGCGAGTGTTTTCTGGTGTCAAATTGTTTTGTGGTGTCGTCATCGTCGCCTCGTGCGCGACGGCGTGTTATAGCGGGCTTCCATTCTGTGTTTGCATCGTCAACAGTATACTTCGTCTTTGGTGTAGTCGCTTTTCGCGCGCTGGAATTTGCCCATTCAAATCCGAGAAAATCCGAACAAGTGATACGTGACACTCCTTGAGTGTCAGATAGGCACTCCGCGTGATTGTTTTAGCAGACGGGTGCACAGAAACTCCAACAAGTGTTGCATTCCCGTTAAATTTGTTTGTTCCCAATTGTTTCAGCGTAGAACTAGGGTCTATAGCCCGGGGTGGGCCTAAGCAGATGCCATACACTTAGAGGTCGATGTGGCGCAAGTGACGCGTTGGAGCAAGCTGTACTGACGACGATGAGCGTAGGCTGTACTGACTGCTGACTGTCTATAGCCACTCACAATGTAGAATGCCAGCGGCGCCCCAATTGTACAGGCGCGCCTTATCTACGCTACACAGCGGGGGCTCCCCCGCTGGGGTGGACGGCTGGGTGCTACAGTACGATGCTCCTATAACTCGGTTCGATTGCGTGTGCGTAGACGCCTTTCTCAGCGCGTCTAATATGGACGGCGTACTGTAGGGGCCGCAAAATCAGTGGCGGACGGTATTTTCGGAATTTTACGAAATTTTACAGAGCGTGAGTATTCGGCCAAAATCAGGCTAAATACACCGCAAATCGCCAAACAAACGACGGATTCGCTTTCTGCGGCGTCAGAAAGCCCAGACACAAGTCACACAACTGTCAACACAATTTTGAAAATTCGACCCCGGGACCCAATTTTTGGCCAGCCGGTTGCCGAAATCACGGTAAAGGCGTCCGAAATCGCAAAACAAACACCGGATTCGTGTTCAACGTCGTCGAAAATCCCCGAAACAAGTGAAAACTCAATTTCGAAAATTTGACCCCGGGATTCAAAAATTCGGCGCGGCTGGGATACCATACCTCAAAATGGTCAAGACACTTCGTCTAGGCCAACTTTTGACGCGGAACACGATGCAACGGTCAATTTGCCGCTAAAAGCACGCTTTCCGGCCCAAAAATCCATTCAAAGTAAAAAATCCCAATTTTCCGCTCGGGACCCGGGACTTTTGGCACCGCAGATCTCCCGAACGACAAGACCGATCTCGGCGGTTTTGGTCTCGAATGAAAGGTAATATAAGTGTACAGGTCAGAAATTAAATTGGCGAGGATCCACCGTCGCAAACTCGAGTTACGATTTTTAAATGTCGGAAAAAAATTTAAAATTTTGAAATTTCTACCGTACTCCCGCGTCGGGCCACCTAGGGACCCCGTTCCGGTTTTGCTCTGAAGAGCATCCAAGGGCCTACAACATATCCAAAAATCACCAAAATCGACCCACTTTTGCGCAAGTTATGGCGTGCTTTTTTTTATTTGAACCGGAAAATTTGAATTTTTGAATTTTCGCAAAATTCTTCCACCGCCGAAATGTTTTCACCCGCCGAGCACGCTGCGCGTCGTCATAAGCTATCTTTTAAAAAAAAATTTGGCTCCCTAGGTGCTTCGTAGCGAGCGCTAGCCCCGAACATGCTAACTGTAGGCTTTACCGCTCCTATAGCACTCCTTCGCTTTTCAAGCGGCGGAGTGCCAAACAAGCTGCGTGTGTAAAAAGTTCAACCTATACTATGTGTCTGTCAAATTTTGGTGAACAGTATAGTGAACTTTGTACACATCGTTAGCCGCATCTGGAGAAAGTGTCTTGAGAATGTGTACCGTAATGCCAAGTGCAGCTATCCCCACGATACGGTTGTCTGTACAGCTGATCTGAAGCTCAGTGATATCGCCGCGTTCGCTATACGTTATCGGCATGATACGACGCCGTTTATCTGATGATTCCTACCTGTGTGAAAACGACACATCCAACAAAAAACTTGCCAAAAGTTTTGTGCGAGCGAATTCCTGTGTTCAGCGTACGCATTTCTGTTTCCAAGTGCACATTCATCAATAAGCAGCTGTTCTGGCCATCAAACGAAAATCTTGGGTTTGACATTTTTTTAATTTTCATTCTAAATATCTCGAAATTGGAATTCATTAAAACTGTAAAACTATGTCACAAATTCTTATTGGCTTACGACCTTTCAATTTCTGCATTCACATTCGTCAATAAATGACGTACTATTTTTGTCATTTTATGAAATTTTGACAAATAATCGCGTATTTCTATCAAATTCCGTATTTGCAAAAAAATTCTCTTGCGTTACAAATTATCCGCAGTCTATACTCTTTCCATTCATGAAGAAATTTCGTCGCTATATCATCAGGTGAAAAAGTCGATTTTCGACATTTTCATATTTTGATTGAAAATATCTCGAAATTACAATTTTTAACCAGGCAAGTCGTCCGGGGGACGCAGTATACTCCACAAATTTGAACTCCTAGGCATAGTGACTCCTATGCTGTTTTGGCCTGTTGACGTATAGGAGTGCAAAACTAATGCCGAATTCGGAATTAGCGCCCCTGAAAACCGCGGAATCGACATACAACACACCTAGCTTCCTATGGACTCCGGGAACTGAAATTCGGCACTTGTGGTACGGTAGCACACAAATTCGTCATAGGTATATTCAAACATCATCTAAACACTGAATGGATGCCAAATTCGTAATCAGCGCCCCTGAAAACCCCAAAATCGAGTATAATATCGCAAAAGTTGACTTGACACCCGCAATTCAAACGGACGCGGCAGAGATACTGTAGCTTCGAAACTTTTTCCAAAACACTTTTCTAGACCATATTTAAGCGTAGAATCGTTTGAAAGTACTTTTGGAACGATTCGGCGACGCATTCGAGCGCTCTAGGCACCGAAACGCGAAAATCGCAATTTTCGACCCCGGAGTCGAAAAAGTCGCAGTGTAAGAAAGTTTTTTGTGTTTCGCCCGATTTTCTCCGTTCATGGCTCATTCGATAGAGGACATCTGGGAAGGAGCACCAAGAGTGGTCTCGCCGCTCTAGCTGCTACCTAGCTCGCACAGCAGCCCGTCAAAGTTGACCCAGGGCTAAAATTCGCGAATTTTTCAAATTTGGCGCCAAAATGGGTCCCGCAGCGATCCAATTCTTTTCTTCCACCCTCGGCCCTATCGAGTACTACAACATATCAAAAGATAGTATATACCATTATATGCAACTTTTTCGAGTTCTACCTTGCCTAATGCGTTTTTCAGTACTTTGAAAAAATAAATTTTTGAATTTCCCGCCAACGGGGTACCGGAGCGTGACCCCGTTTGGTGTCCACCCTGCCCACCTATAGACCTACCCAACGCAAAAGACCGTTTGCAAATCGGCAAATTTGCATTTGCAAATTTGCAATCCGGTCCAAATTACTGCGTTTCGCGCACAAACGCTATATACTCCACACTTTTTTGTGGAGTATAAAAACTGCAAAACTATGTCACAATCCTTATTGGCGTACAACCTTTTCATTTCTGCATTCACATTCGTCAACAAATGACGTTGTATTTTAGTCAATTTATGCAATTTTGACAAATAATCTCGTATTTCTACTAAATTCCACATTTGCAAAAAAATTCTTTTGTGTTACAAATTATCCGCGGTCCATGCTCCTTCCATTTCTGAAGAAATTTCGCGGATAGCGCATCAGACGAAAAAGTCGGTTTTTGACATTTTCGAATTTTAATTGCGAATATCTTGAAAATGCGAAATTAGCAACAGAAACGGACATTGGATCCGTACTCAGCGACCTTGACTCTACTTGACCACATATGTCGCACATCTTACTTCGGTGCGACGAACGGACACACACACAGACAGACAGACAGACAGACAGACAGACAGACATTGTCATCCGTATATATACACCTCGCCGCGCTGAGGCGCGGCGAAAAAGAAAAATCCGAAAAAGGTGAAATTGCGGTATTAACAAGAAATGGAATTTTTCGTGCATACGCGTACCCAGCCGAACGCTACATGAAACGTGCAAGCATAGGTACGGTGGTACAGTAACCAACAGAAGTCAACAGTTTTTTGAACGCGCACACTACCGTATCTCATAAGGTGTTCTTGAGCGAAGGCCAGCAGCCTGGCTTGTTTAGCGTTTTAGATCGAAAGGAATACAATATACCGTACCACCGCTCTACCCTGGGGCATTGCACCAACGTACAAGTACAACTACCGGGTGTCCCAAAATAAAGTGAACCCTTTTTCTCTGGCTTATAACTCACTACTGCGACTACAAGTCTCGACCAAACTTTGCACACATATACCTTGATGAGTTGTTGACAAGTGTGCCAAATTTTAGATCAAGAAGACTCCTTCTGGCAAAACGATTCTGCGGTTGTTTGTAACTCATGGGTTTCACAAAACCGTTAAACCAGAACCAAAAGTACCATATTTATACCGCTGGATGCCTTAGAAGTCAAAAGTTGCCACACCTGGGATGATCCACACGCAACGTGATTTCACAGCGAATTCTTGAAAGAAGTCAGTTTGAATCGTTTCGCGCCAGATTTGAGGGTGTTATTATAGCCAATTTGGGACACATATAGGCCAAATTTAATGAGCAGTATTTTGCCGACCTCTCACGTTGATCTGAGTGATTTTCGGTTGGAATTTATAGTTTTGCATGCAAGAGACTGGTTGGGTCAGAATGCTTTTGGATGTCACGCACTAGATCGACTGTAACTCTGGTTGTGTCAGGACTTTGCGAATAAAATTTGGTACACCAAATAAGAACTTTATAAGGTATCCATGTGTATAGTTTGGTCGAGATTTGTAGTCGCAGTAGTGAGTTATAAGCCAGAGAAAAAGGGTTCGCTTTTTTTCGCCCGGCCTCAGCCGGGCGAACCCCTACGAGAGCTTATCGTGCGTGCGTGCGTCTGTGCGTGCGTCCGTCCGTTCGTCACGCTCTCAGATCTCGGCGTTGGTAAGTCGAAGGAAGGCGATCTTGGGCTCTACGGAAAGGTCTCGACTTACTGGTAATGTGCCTCGAGAAATCGGCGTTCAAAAGTTTGAATTGCGCGCGCTACAGTAACCCGAAGGTTCAAACTGAAAACGGCTATTACTCGCTCGTCTTACGTCGTAGAGCAGCGTGCGATAGGTCAACTGAAAGGTCTCGACGTGCGCTTTCGCTTGGCATAAAAAAGTTTCTTAATTACGCAAACACGCAACACGAAAAGCGACATTCTCGCGTTTTTAACGCAGACATCGCTCTAACTCGCTCAGCGTGCGTCGTACGGAGACGACCTTGGGTTGGTTGGATAGCTCTCGACTCACTGATCATTTGTTCTTCTATTGGTCGAAACTCAAAAGTTTGAATTTCGGGAGCTACAGTAACCCAAAGGTTTAAAACGCAAAACTTATCTAACTCGCTCGTCTTCCGTCATAGAGAGACGATCTTGAGTTCGTTGAGTAGGTTTCGGCGCACTGATAATTCCGTTAAGAGAAGTCGAAATTCAAAAGTTTGAATTACGCGCGCTACAGTAAGCCGAAGGTCCAAAACGCAAAACGGCTCTAACACGCTCGTCTTACGTCGTAGAGCGGCGTGCGATAGGTCAACTAGAAGGTCTCGACGTGCTCTTTCACTTGGCGTAAAAATTTTGTTAATTACGCAAACACGCACCACGAAAAGCGACATTCTCGCGTTTTTAGCATAGAAATCGCTCTAACTCGCTCAGCGTGCGTCGTAGAGAGACGATCTTGAGTTGCTGGATAGCTCTTGACTCATAGATCATTTGTTCTTCTATTGGTCGAAACTCAAAAGTTTGAATATCGCGAGCTACAGTAACCCAAAGGTTCAAACAGCAAGTGGGCCCTACTCGCTCGTCGTACGTTGTAGAGCGGCATTCGTTCGACCGTTTGAAAGCTTACGTTGAGGCAGTTGTTGAGCGGTCATTCCTAAAGAAATACTTTTTGTTTTTTTTCTAATTCTTGTCGTACGAACAACTTTGTCTGCTAAAAAAATTAATCCCGGGCGATCCCAATGTTGCCCTGCAAGAACCTCTCAGAAAGGAGCGTGTCAAAAGTAGCGCATGAATAGTGGACTCTGGGCGGGCGCGCGTCAAATCGGAAAGGCTTCGAAATACTTTACAAAGGATCCACTCTTTTACTCTTCCACTTTAAAACACTCACAAACCACTCTGTATTAATAAAACAACTCAACTTTTTTAAAACAGCTTGTTAGCACTCCGACCCCAAAAGGGGCGGAGTGCTATAGTGGAGCTGACACCGACTAACTTTTTTGCCACTCACTTTCGTGCCTCATTTCTCATCCGATTTGGACGGGGGTTTTTTTAATCGATAGCTCTCGAGGGATAGTAGGGGTGCTCGGGCCTTCGTTTTTTTCGCGTAGTGGGAAAATTTTGAGAAAAATTCAAAAATTCAAAAATTTACTTACTGGGAGGGTGTTCACCCAGCTGGAATTTCTGGAATAGTGGGCCGATTTTGACGCCCTTTGGATATGTTATAGCCCTCGACGAGACGAACAGGGGAAAAAAACTCCCGAGCCAATCGGCCGACGCGTTCTCGGGTTACGGTAGCCGAAAGTGATTTTTTGACAAAAATCTGCCTTTCAAAATTCCTAGTAAATCAGGGAGTTGTTGGATCGGGCCAGATATCTCAAATCGGCAAGATTAACATGTTCTCTTTCGTTTAAGGCAAAAATCACCGAAATCCACCGAGGAAATCTTGAGTTCTGCTGTCGCAACGGGTCTCCGTCGAGGGTCGAAAATGCCGATTTTTGACTTTCGGCCATTCTAGCGCTCGATTGCGTTGATTTACGGCCAAATGGACTGCACCACGCGATTCCCCGTTGAAAACTGATCCGGAATCGATCTTCAAAAATATTTTTTCGGCTACCGTACCCCGGCCGCGTCCAAAATTCGAATTTCCACCCCCGAGGACAAAATCAATGTTGGAGTCGACTGCGGTGCTTTCGAGGTCGCTGATGCCGAATCTGGCGTTATTTTGGCGTTTCGGATCAAGATTCGCGAGTTTTTGCCGATTTTCGACCTACCGAAGCCCTACGTTGACGAAGCTGAAAGTGAGGTGATTGAACGTTCGTAATGTCGATTCTAGGGTATTTCGCGACGAGGAACGCGAATTTGCTATTGGTTTCTCCATGTTGTGTCGATTTTGCCTTCAAACAGCCACTTTCCTAATGCCGACATTCAAATTTGAATGCAACTTTTACCGTACTCTCCTCAAACTATGTTGTAACTCAAATTTGCGCGCGCATTCAAACTTCTGAATTGAGGAAATGCAGTGCGGAAAGATGGTGTGGTAAAGGAAGCATTTGCGCATGAATTGTCAATTCTTTCCGTCCAAAATGGCAAGGCGAGTCTGCGATTGGCGCAGCCCCGAATCTTTGCCGCCGGCTACATACTTGTTGAATCGAAGCGAAATGGCGCATTTTGGGCTCAATTCGGCCTGGTCTACGGATTTTGGTGCTCTGCCGCGCGCCGGCCGGTCCTTGTAGGTGGAGGGAATATGCGTACTCTGAAACTCGCGCGCCAGCGGAATTTGTGGAGAATCTTTGGGCGGAAATCGGCCTTATTTCTCATGATAAGTGAGTGGCGGTCTGCTTTCTCCCGTTCTGGTCGGAGTGCTTCACTGCAGGTTCTCCTGCACGTTTCCCTTGTTTTTAGACGGCCACATTTTGAATGCTAATAACTTGCGTTGCGGTAGCGTCGTCGGTCAAACTTGAAATTTTCACAGTAGAAAGATAAACCCTGCGCAATTTTTTCGCCGCGCCTCAGCGCGGCGAGGTGTATATATGTTACGTCCAGTTTCCGTATTCGTCCAGAATCCGTATATACGGATTCTGGACGCTGCGCTGTCCAAAATCCGTATATACGGATTCTGGACGCCACGCTGTCCAGAATCCGTATTGGAGGAAGGCGCAGGCCTATATACGTTTTCTGGACGTCCAGAAAACGTATTCGAGTGAATGCGTGCAAGGGGCTTACTCCAGCCTGAGCAGGAGGTGAAGTAAACGGTGGAGTGTTCACCCCACTTACAGTTTGCACTAAAACTCGGTCGACGTCGCGCCTGGCGGGTCTCAGCTGAGGCTTAGCGCGACCACCAACTTCAGGCCGTCTAGACGGCTTCTGCCTGGTCGATCAGGCCGTGGCCGTCTAGACGGCGACCTGATGCGTCAGGCCACGGCCGTCTTCTGCTCGAAAAGACGGCCATGGCCTGATGCTGATGGACCAGGCCGTAGCCGTCTTTCAAAAGTGTCAGCTGTCGCAAGCGCCAGTAGGGAAGGGGCACAGCAGGCCTAAGCAGGAGGTGAAGTAGATGGAGGAGTATTCACCCCACTTACAGTTTGCACTAAAACTCGGTCGACGTCGCGCCTGGCGGGTCTCAACTGAGGCTTAGCGCGACCACCAACTTCAGGGCGCGCTACGCGCGCCCTGAAGTCGGTCACCGGTCGCGTTAAGCCTAAGCTTCGACCCGCCAGACTGCGACGCCGACTGACTCTTGTGATCCGTTTCTGGGCGCAGGGCGAGCCTAAGCATAGCCTGATTTCAAAGGAAAATCACACTTGCAAAGAAAATTGCACAGTTATGTAACTTAAAGGCTAATATTTTTCGGCGCTTTTAATTTTATTCTAGAGCGCTTATACAAGTCAGAACGCGCTTTTGATTTTGAATATGCAACTTTTGAGTGCGAATACAGTTGTCGCTTATAAAGCGCATTTAAAATCGCAGGCAGGAGATCGTAGCCCTGAGTCTAGGCTAAGCATACTAGGCGGAGATCGCAGGCCTGAGCAGGCGGACATCGTAAGCCTGAGCAGGAGGAGATCGTAGGCCTGAGCCTAGGCTAAGCATACTAGGCGGAGATCGTAGGCCTGAGCAGGCGGAGATCGTAAGCCTGAGCAGGAGGAGATCGTAGGCCTGAGCCTAGGCTAAGCACACTAGACGGAGATCGTAGGCCTGAGCAGACGGAGATCGTAGGCCTGAGCCTAGGCTAAGCATACTAGGCGGAGATCGTAGACCTGAGCAGGCGGAGATCGTAGGCCTGAGCCTAGGCTAAGCATACTAGGCGGAGATCGTAGGCCTGAGCAGGCGGAGATCGTAGGCCTGAGCCTAGGCTAAGCATACTAGGCGGAGATCGTAGGCCTGAGCAGGCGGAGATCGTAGGCCTGAGCAGGAGGAGATCGTAGGCCTGAGCCCAGGCTAAGCATACTAGGCGGAGATCGTAGGCCTGAGCAGGCGGAGATCGTAGGCCTGAGCAGGAGGAGATAGTAGGCCTGAGCCTAAGCCTAAGCCTTAGACTAAGCCTGAATCTAATACTGACTTTAAATCAAATTCATATGTTTACAGCTGCATCTTCCTCTCAAAAGTTAAAAGCGCTTTGTTCAATTTCAAAAGTGCTTTCTTCGTTTTCAACAATTTTAAAAGCGCATTCTTCAAAAATTAAAAGCGCAATTTTTTCGCCGCGCCTCAGCGCGGCGAGGTGTATATATACGGATGACAATGTCTGTCTGTGTGTCCGTGTGTCTGTGTGTCTGTGTGTCTGTGTGTCTGTGTGTCCGTGGCACCGAAGTAAAATATGTGACATGTGTGGTCAAGTAGAGTCAAGGTCGCTGAGTACGGATCCAATGTCCGTTTGTGTTGCTAATTTCGCATTTGCGAGATATTCACAATTAAAATTCAAAAATGTCGAAAATCGACTTTTTCACCTGATGAGCTAGCCGCGAAATTTCTTCAGAAATGGAAAGAGCACGGACCGCTAATAATTTGTAACACGAAAGAAAATTTTTGTCGATGTGAAATTTGATAGAAATACGAAATTGTTTGTTAAAATTTCATAAATTGAAAAAATAGAACGTAATTTATTGACAAATGTGAACGCCGAAATTGAAAGGTCGCAAACCAGTAAGAATTTGTGACATAGTTTTCAGTTTTGAAAAATTGCAATTTGGAGATATTTACAATTAAAATATTAAAATATCAAAAATCGACTTTTTCACCTGATGAGCTAGCGGCGAAATTTCTTCAGAAATGGAAAGAACATAGGCCGTGAACAATTTGTAACACAAAAGAATTTTTTTGCATATGCGGAATTTCATAGAAATACGCAATTATTTGTCAAAATTTCATAAACTGACAAAAATAGAACGTCATTTATTGACGAATGTAAATGCAGAAACTGAAAGGTCGTAAGCCAATAAGAATTTGTGACATGGTTCTACAGCTTTGAAATACTGCAATTTAGAGATACTTACAATTAAAATATAAAAAAAGTCGAAAATCGATTTTGACGCCTGATGGACTAGCGGTGAAATTTCTTTAGAAATCGAAAGAGCATAGAACGCGGATAATTTGTAACACAAAAGAAATTGTTTGCAATTGTGAAATTTTATAGAAATACGCCACAATTTGCCAATATTCTACAAATTGTCAAAAGCGTCATAACGCAGAACTGCGTACACCAAACGAAATTCCTAGTAGAGAACGACTGCACCAAACAGTTGGCAAGTTTTTTGTTCGATGTGGCGTATTCCCACAGGTATAAAACTTCAGATGAACGGCGTCGTATCATGCCGATACCATATAGCGAACGCGGCGATATCACTGAGCTTTAGATCAGTTGTACAGACAACCGTATCGTGGTAATAGCTGCATTTGAATTGTGGTACACGTTTTCAAGATACCTTCGCTAGATGCGGCTAATTATGCGAATGAAATTCACTATACTGTTCACCAAG
>JASAMZ010012975.1:0-10031 GCA_030248115.1 Linhomoeus sp. GSCO2_2 | reverse complement strand
AACTGCAACTGCGCAAACACCGTAATATAAGTGTAAGTGTACACAGTAAACGCGTCTAAATTGCGTTCGCGCAGATAAAGGTGTTGCGATTGGGTCACACAGATTGATCAGTCAAGTGACTCTGATTATTGCACCATTTTTGCAACCAGTAGTTTCTAATCCCTTCGTCGATCGTCGTCGTCTAAGCAATCCAACGCTCTCCTAAAATCCAAGCAAGGGGTGGTTACCGCTTATTCATTCGGAGAGTGGCAACGGTCGCAGCGGACGGTGTCTGTCGTCAATCAGTCGTCGGTGACAGCTCCCGCACAGGTGTGTCACCACGGCATGGGCCGGCAGCTTTTGGAGCGCGCTGCTTTTAGCCGCCTTCCTGTCCAAGCAGCCAGCCGTGCTCGGAGCCGTCACGCTAACTGCCCTTCCACTGGACGCGCTCGCGTTCGGAACGAGACAAAACGCGCCGCCGTCAAGGCTTCTCGAGCCGCCCGCCCTGTTTGCCTATGAAGATTAGCGCCAACGGCGTCATAATTCACGCCGAAAGCTGCCACATTCGCCCCGCTGTCTACCCGAAATTCGTCGGCTTGCGTGACGTTAGCCAGATTGACATTAGCTTATAAAAACCAACCGCGCGCTGGACGGCGAAGTGTCAAGAACCCGCCTTACGTCCACACTGAACGCTGAATTGGCTTAGTTCCTCGTCGAAATTGCCACCTACACGATGCGGTGCAACTTGCATGGTTTTTGCTCTGATTTGCATTACACCCAGCGGTCAGTTGAAGTTGTCGATTCGCGACTGCCCTGCCCTGGTCAAGGTTTGCTACGCCATCAATCATCAATGACCAAATCAAATCCGCGCGAGCTCTACAGCAAAACAGGTCAAATGCCCAACTGAGCTTCAGTTTTGTTCGTTTGGCTCGCGTTGATAAGGTTGGTTCTCGTGGAGAGCGGCAAGAAAGCTGGATTCTCCTCGCGGAGTGGGATGATCAATTCATCTAACGATTGATGGTGAGACGTTTTGCTTAACAATGCGAGACGAGATAGTTTTGGTCACGATTATTTAACCAGGAAGTCATGTTGAGATTCGTCTCTGGCACTCTAATATCTCAGAAGTAATAACTTAGTAATAAAACAGCTTGCCCATTAGCATGCCAGAGACAGTATCCCGCCTTGCGCACTGTCACTGATTAACAATACTGATGTAGAAGCGGGCCACCACAGCTGTTCTGGCGTATACCCAAGCTATCCAACCAACTAGAAGAAGCGCAGTCGCTTCTGCTTCTTTGTCAGCTTTCTCTGGAGGCCGAGGGGTCGGTGGCGGCGGCGTCCTGCGGGTCCTTGATGCTGACGTAGGCGTGCAGCCCTGGGTGGGTGGTACCGTTGGTCGGCTGAGACTGCGCGTGAACGGCAGTCGGCCGGTGGACAGTCCGTTGCTTCCCGTCATCTCCCAGCGCAGGCGGGCGCGAGCTCGCCTCCCCCAGGGTTGGGTAAGGCGGCCCGTCGCGGTTCACCATGGCCGAGCACACCTGGATGTTCCGGTCCAGGATGTAGTTGAGCTTGAAGTCGTCGTCTGAGAGGGAGTGCGCCTTGCTTTCCTTGTGGATATTTGCTAACTGCGTATGTACCTATTGTATGTACATAGAAAGCCGGTTTGGCTCTCTCACTGTCCTCCTCAAATGGTCGCATGAGGCTTTGTCTTACCTTGAACCAGCCGACGCAGCCGGTTCCCGCCATTTGTCACAGGTTCTCGTCAAAGGGAAACTCGACAGAGCACCGACAGAGAAATTCAAATTATTGTGAATATAGGTATCCAGTAGTTGACGCAGTGCCACCCGTCATTCTGGTTGCCGTTGCAGAAGGCATCGACAGAAGGTGTCATGTTTTCGCCAAAACTGTTGTTGCTCGAGTGCTTCTCCCCAATGAGAAACTGCCGACCTATGAGCGTCATGAAGAAGTAACCATAGGTGGCAATGGCTGCGACCTTAAAATACCAATTCTGTACTACTGCGTACATCGGGTTGAGCGCATCAGCGCTCAACTCATTTTTTTGCCGGGGGCCAGCGCGCCCCCGGGGACTAGGGGTTAGTACCACGTCATATAGGTAGACTTAACCGATCGGGCTGAAATTTTCACCATAGTTGTTCATAGTAACAAGAAGTATTGTGTTGCTAAAATTTCAGCCAAATCCGGTTGGGTGGTTCCCGAGATATTAAACATAAACTGTCGAAAATTTCAGCAATCCGTCTAATCGCAAGGTTATCGGCCTCGTGCCCTTGAACGGTAGTAGCTAGGGGAACGGTTGACTGGCTCGTTGGAGCCGCCCACACTGATCGCATTTTTTATGTTAAAAAATATCGCTGGTCGGTTGAGTATTCCGAGAGTTGTGGTGGATTAAAAAAATGGCCGAAATTTTTCGCTAAGTCCCGCTCAAGACGGCCGAGCTCTACTGGTGCAAGCTGGTGCCGCCAGTCTTTGTGATCCGGTCTAGACCACCATAGGGTGAACAAATGTGTAAAACATTTCGTCTTCCTAGCTTGTTTGCTTCGAGAGATACGGACGCCCAAAAGTTGAAACCGGTACGCGCGCGGATCTCGGCTCACTCACGCCGAGCTCTAACGGTGCAGGCTGGGGCGCCAATCAATGTGATCCGGTCTAGACCACCATAGGGTGAACAAATGTGTAAAACATTTCATCTTCCTAGGTTGTTTGGTTCTTGAGATATGGATGCCCAAAAGTTGAAACCGGTACGCGCGCGGATCTCGGCTCACTTACGCCGAGCTCTACTGGTGCATGCTGGGCCGCCAGTCTTTGTGATCCGGTCTAGACCACCATAGGGTGAACAAATGTGTAAAACAGTTCATCTTCCTAGGTTGTTTGGTTCTTGAGATATGGATGCCCAAAGGTTGGAACAAGTACAGTATGACATTATGACGAAACCGTAAATTTGTATAGTCGATGTCGAAATGAACGGTAGAGTGGTGATATGTATTGGAGGTGTTGAGAGTGGACTCTAGAAGGGCGGTGGGTGACGGAATGGCATTATGACGAAATCGTAAATTCGTATAGTCAATGTCAAAATGAACTGTAGAGTGGTGATATGTATTGGAGGTGTTGAGAGTGGACTCTAGAAGAGTGATGGGTGACGGAACGGCATTATGACGAAATCGTAAATTCGTATAGTCAATGTCGAAATGAACTGTAGAGTGGTGATATGTATTGGAGGTGTTGTGGGTGGACTCCAGAAGGGTGGTGGGTGACAGAATGACGACAAAATCGTAATTCGTATAGTCGTATAGCTGTCTGTGCATCCAACCTCCTGAGGCCAGATCTGTCTGTGCATCCAACCTCCTGTGGCCAGACCTGTCTGTGCATCCAAACTCCTGTGGCCAGACCTGTCTGTGCATCCAACCTCCTGTGGCCAGACCTGTCTGTGCATCCAACTTCCTGTGGCCAGACCTGTCTGTGCATCCAACCTCCTGAGGCCAGACCTGTCTGTGCATCCAACCTCTCCCTCCTCCCCTGTCTATCGTCTGTGAGGAGGAACCCCTCCCCCACCCCCCCCCCCCCCCCCCCCAACCCCACCCCCCCCCCCCCCCCCCCCCCCCCAACCCCAACCCCCCACCCCCCCCCCCCTCCCGCTGAAGGTGTCCACTTTGTGGACATGGACAGGGAGTGTATTCTAGGAAAGTTCCCCCCCTAGTGGGGGGTAAGGACAGGTGAATTTGTTCGGACTGAAGTTGAACAGGCTGTGTATCTCAGACGCCTTCTCAGCCTTTAAGCTACACGAACAAATTCAGCGTGCTCTGTTTGCGGGTGCCAAACTCGCTTCAGAGTGAGCAGTGCAGCTCTGAATTAGCACTTAGTCCTAAGAACTTCGATTTGATACATCGTGTTGGCATGTGATGGCATGGAACTGTCTTTGCGCGTGGGTTTGTGGGTGCACTGACGCACGGCGCCTTTTGATTTGGGAATGTGGGTGGGTGGGTGGGTGGGGGGGGGGGGGGGGGGGGGAGTTGCGCTGCGCTTACTGCGTACGTTACGTTGTTTGAGTGCTGTGGGTGGGTGGGGGGGGGGGAGGGAGGGGGGTGGAGGGGGGGGGGGGGGGGGGGGTCATTGCACTTGCACATGTTTCGCTGCGCTTACTGCATATGTTACGTTGTTTGAGTGCTGCAGTGGTAGACACCTACTCGCGTTCCGTCAGTGGTGAGTCAGTGGTGAGTGAGGCGCGTATCCGCCTGCGCGTTGCGCCTATCTGAGAACCGTCGTGCGTGTGAGCAGAGCACGCTGAATTTGTTCGTGTAGCTTAAAGGCTGAGAAGGCGTCTGAGATACACAGCCTGTTCAACTTCAGTCCGAACAAATTCACCTGTCCTTACCCCCCACTAGGGGGGGAACTTTCCTAGAATATTATTATGCGCTTGGACATTACGCGTATACAGTGGTCGATCCCACCTGCGTGTAGACCAGTGGGATGCAAACCCAGTCGTAGCAGTGGAGCTCTCGAAAGGCCAGGCGGTAGGCTAGGATCGACTGGAGAAACTGAGACTGCAGTGGGGCGGCGACGATGTTCTCACTGAACAGTATGGTTGAGAGACCATTTCTCAAGCGCTGGACAGCATTTAAAAACTCGAACCGGCAATGTTCGGCCATAATGGACTGCGTCCACTCCAGCGGAAGAAACCATCGGACGCAGGCGGCCTCGCGCAGCCACAGCTGGTGCTCCTCTTCGGTCATCAAGCCCGTCTCGACCAGCGTCTCCACCGTCGGGAATCGCTTGCGCACCTGTGGAGTGGCTGAGTGGGTGTACACGAGCCATTGGCGAATACACCACATGTAACTGAGTACCCTCGTGCTGAGGTTACCTTTATTGACACTTCACGCCAGGAGAGCGCAGCGGTCAAGTTCAAGTAGCGGCCTATGGTCCTCTTGCGAGCCATTGACTCCTCGTCCTGTCCGGGAATTATGTACAGCAGAATGCTGAACGGTAAAGTCGAAGGTACTTACATTGGGAGTACATTCGCTATACATAGCTATATAGGTACATACAGCGACTGCATACTCGTTTCCACTTCGCGCTCATAGAAGAGCGCCGTCGCGAAGTCCTTACCTGAGGACGTCGTCGGGCCACTTGAGCCATTCGAACTGCTCCCACCAGCGCTTGACTACGGCGGCCACGTAGAAGCCGAGCAGGAACATGATGGGCAGACGCTTGGTGTAGCCGTCGAACTCGCGCACCAGCATTCCGAACACCAGCTTGTGCTCCTCGGAGAGGCCGTGGTGGTAGAGAAGGCGCAGCAGGTAGTAGAGTATGATGTAGAGCGCCAGCTCCTTCCAGACCGTCTTCCAGATGCTGCCCTTCCAGCGGAGCAACAGGCGAAAGAAGTTGCCCGAGTAAGAGATCGTCATCGTCCGTTTGTAGCTGCCGCCAGCACAATAAGTAGTCGCTTTGGGGTACACCGGCCTGTCAGTCACAGTGGAGTACAGTACTAATGAGAACAACAGAAGCACAGCGCGCGACACTTCAGCCGACGGCGGCGCTAACGCGGCGTGGCGGTGGACCAGCTTGTGAACTCGTTGTCCCAAGCCAGAGAGACAAACGACTCAACGACAATGACAGCCGCTCTACTTGTCAGCAGTAGACGAAAAGGCAGAGGAAGAGAGGAGGCTCGTGAGCTAACCTCTACAAAGCAGCGTATTCAATCTGTTTAGTGGCTGCGCACAGCTCGCTAATATTTCTGCTTCGCAACAGCCGATGCGGAAACTCCAGTGGTATTACGTGTATGTAGCACGACTTTCAAGTGTGAAGAAGGTGCCTTCCCCGTTTGCAAACAATTAACAATCGTCTACAAATTGGCTTATTCTGCCTACTCTCCCCAACTCGCGGGAGTCTTTAGATTCTTACAGCGGAGGCCTAAGTCAAAATCGATATGAGTAGGTCTCGTTCCGTGGACTCGGCGCCAGAGCCCCCATACTACACTACACATTTGCTCTACCTGCCTTTTATCGGCAACTTGTCGACGACACCCCTGGCGGATAAAGGCGATAGTACTAGCCGACATCCGAGGGCTCCGTCGGAGACCCTAAAGCAGTGTGGCGACTGGCGGCACGTTTGTGCAACACTCGCGTCTAGACCATATTGCTGGTCGGCGGTTGGTTGGTTCCTCCTCACTGATCCTGACCACAGCTAGGGGCGGCACAGCGCATCCATTCGTTGCCACAAACAAGGGGCGTTGAAACGGCCCTCTTCTATTGATTTGCGAGATTCCTTCCCGACGCCGTTTCTTTTATCGGTTTTTTCCGTCGGGAGGCGGCCGTCCCGTTGCATTTGCAATAAACACTCGCTTACAACGCGCATAAATCCTGTATTCGACAGAAGCCACAACGGACACCAGCTAGGAACATATTCTGTTTCTTAGAGAACTGCAGCTGGAGGAGTCATCGCAACTCATCGCAAGAAAAGTCAAGTTCATTGTTGTCGCGAGGCCGTTGTAGACACACCGTACTTGGGACAAGCGTCTCTAGCCAACTACTGCAAACAGAGGACGAAAAGAAAAAAAAAGAAGCTTGTTTGCGCAAGCCATCTTAGACGTAATCGGGCGGGGGCGAAGACGGCAAGCGGGCCGGCCGGTATTCGGCGGCGGCGGCGGCGGCGTGCCGTCCAGTGGGCGGCAGGCAGTTGGAGTGCAGGGAGTCGGTGGAGTAGTCGATGTAGCGAATACGCCGTATGTCCCTGGGTGTGAAGGCGCCTCCCCACCTGTCCCAGAGTCCCTGCTGCTGGCCTTTGCGTCCGTACTTGCGCTGGAGGACGCTGGCGTAGCGCATGAGGTCCGGCACGTGCACCATCTTGCCGCCCACGTTCACGAGCGCGTAGCGGGCGTCCTTGATGGCTCGCCCGAAGTAGTGGATCTTGCGGATGTACTGGATGCCTGACAAAAGAACGACCTATTGAGTTTTCTTGACAAAGAGTGCCGCTACCGACAGAATTACACATATATGTAAAACAACATTTATAAAATCTTGTCTCTCAACAAGGCACAATAAATAAATGGAAGCAGTCGATCAGTCAGTGACGCACCAACGAGGTCGATGCACATCGTGGTGATGGCCAGCCCAACGACGATGTAGAGCAGATCAAGCAAGTAGTAACGCTGGATGACAGGCACGATGTCGCCGAAACCAACCTGTCAGTGCCGCTTGATTATAATATTAAATGCGAAACTTTGCGTAGCGTAATTGTACGATTTTTCTCACGAGTGCAGCGCGAAATGTAGCTATACAAAACACGAGTCTTGCAAACCTTGCACTTATTTAGAACCCGGGTGACAAACGGAGGGAGGGGAGGGAGAGGGAGTGACATACCGTAGTCATGGTGATGAAGGAGAAGTAGAAGCCTGTGAAGAAGTCCCATCCCTCCAGACGGCCCAGGAGGACGGCGCCTGTGGCAATGTACCCGCCCAAGATGAAGAGGATCAGCGTCACGGGAATGCTGACGTAGTCCTCGAGGCCGAACTTCTCCAGCTCCTCCTTCAGCCGCTGCTGCTCCTCCAGATCCGCTTCCTCCTCCTCTTCCTCGTCCTGCTGCTGCTGCTGCCCCGCCTCCGTCACGCTGCTCCGACCCGGTTGACTGCGCTGATCCATCGCCGAGACGCGCGAGCCTGCTTCACAGCACTGTTTAGTGGACCTCTGTAGACACACACCTATTCTCCTGAATTGTCGATATCGCAATATGTACCTCTGGCTTTCCGGTCCGTGCGCTTCCAACGCTTCTTTGCTTTCTTCTTTAGGTTGACATAGTGGCAGTACAACCAAACAATATTCTCAGAAAGAAACTTGCCGATGTCAGCCACGGTGATAAGAATCAAAGGTACTCCGAACAAACCATAACAAATGCAGAACATCCTTCCTTCGAATGTCACAGGCACAAGATTGCCATAACCTGTAGCACGAGCATTGCTGTTTTGTTACGGTCACTGCGACGGCGACGGCGACGACGACGACGACCACGACACAAGCTCGCACCGATTGTTGTCAAGAGGGTTGACGTGAAGAAGACAGCTGTCAGAAATGTCCATGTGTCAAGGTTGTCAACGTCCACGTCAGAGGCAAAGCTGGCGGCCGACAGATTCGATAGCGCGCCTAGAGAAGACATCCTCATAAGGTGACCGGCACTGATGTAGTGGGTGTCGAAGGCCTCGAAGAGGAGCCGCGTCATGTTCTGCATGCCTTCTCGAGCTTTCTCTTCGAAGTCTTCTTCGTCGGTGCCTGTACACCAAGAGAAGCAACATTGCATTGTTGTTGCGGTTGATTTTCCCTCTACCACCACACAGACTCTCAATCTCGAGCAGCCTCCACATGTCGTTGAGAAAGGCCGCTCTGGTCTGGTTGATCTGCGCCAGATGCCGACTGCGTGTGTCCAGCTCGTTCTTCCTCTCCAAGTGGTAGAAGATGGCCGCTCCCACCACCACGTAGCCGAGAGACAGGATGATTGGACAGACATCGGGCAGGATGATCTTGGCGTACTGAATTTGGAAGAGGAGGCTTAGAGAATCAGAGCACTGCGCATGTTGGTTGGTCGTCGCACCTTCTTCCATTTGGGCGACTCGTCGCGCTCCTCTTCGTCGGGCGGCAGCAGGTCGACCATACTCCCATCCGGGGTCGTTCTGGTTGACCACGCTGTAGCGGTGGGCCGACCGACGCAGATTCGACTGCATCTCTCCCGCTCGCTTCCTTGTTATTGCCCACGGGCAACGCGGCAATATACTTCGCTTCCCGAAGTTGCGAGTACACGAATGTATTTCGGAGTTCAGCTCGATGATCTCGCTGCCCCAGCTAAGCGAAAAAGAAGCGACTGGATCGGCCGGCCAACTGTCGGCCGACCTTGGAGACGGCTACTAATCCTCTCGATCTCTCCATCGGTAGAAATTGTATTCCGGCCACTCAGGGCGAGTTGGAAGGAAGATTGTTCTCAAGTGGGGAGAGCCGAATTTGCCACACCGCGCAGACATGGCTTTTCAGAGGCGGTTCGTTATAGGGGGAACGTGCGAAGCTCGTTCCGCTTCTCCCGCAGCATGTGCCTGATATACGCACAGGGCGCTACTTCTTTCGATTCCCCTCTGACTCCCTATTCGACACCCCCAGGAAGCGCTGAGCGCGCCCTTCATCAGACGAGCTGCCGCTGTGCAAGGCCAGACGACGTCAGCGGGCCCAGCCTCGGTCATTTGGGCAACGAAATTTGTTTTCCGCCTCTCTTCGCTTCGTCTCGCTTGCCCCACTCGAACAGATTAAGCCGAAATTGATTACGTTGTACTGCCCCTCCTCCCGCTGGTTGCCACCGACTGACCTGTTCTAGCAGATGGGTGCCTATAGCTGTCGATGTGAAACCGGAGATACATTTGCATCCATCGAATTTATCACAGTGTACACATCTTGGAAGAAAGGGGAAGATATACGATGTTTCGCTACAGTCCGGTTGACAGCAAAGTGGGCTAAGCACTCAAGATACATACACACATAAGTAGTACATGATTAGTAAGTGTACGTGAAATCGACAACACGCTAGTCGACGTACCTACGTATTTATCACAATAGATGTATGGTCAGATCAGAAGAAGGGTACTATGGAAGAGAGTTTGTTCGCAGTAGTTGGCAGCCAAAATCGCAGGGTCAGATAGGCGGCAGCGTCGTCTGCCGAGTGCTGGGTTCGCGCGTCTGAAGCGGCAGGGCGCCTCCTCCGCCACTGCCGAATCTGCCGTGGCACAGTCGGCAGCTGTGAAGGTCGAGCATGCTGCTGGCGTTGCTTCCCCGACTGAGAGTGTCGCTGGCCTGGTCGATGAAGCGGATGCGCCGAATGTCCATGGGTATGAAGGGCACCATGTGCCGACTGACGTAGAGGTTCTCGATTATGAAGGCCTCGCCGCCCCGTTGGCGACGCGCCATCAGGCTGGCGTACAGCTCGCTCACAAGCACCACCTGAAAGAGAGGGGAGACCGCAGCTCGCTTCCAGTGTGGAAGCTTCGCAGCTTTGTGGGCCTATCAAATAGA
>JASAMZ010012970.1:0-13441 GCA_030248115.1 Linhomoeus sp. GSCO2_2 | reverse complement strand
CTGTCTGTCCGTCCGCGCATCGAAGTAAGCTATGTGACATATGTGGTCAAGTAGAGTCGGGGTCGCTGAGTACGGATCCGATGTCCGTTTCTGTTGCTAATTTCGCATTTTCGAAATATTTACAATTAAAATATGAAAATGTCAAAAATCGACTTTTTCGCCTGATGATCTTTCGGCAAAATTTCTTTAGAAATTGAAAGAGCATAGACAGCGGATAATTTGTAACGCAAAAGAAATTTTTTGGAAATATGGAATTTGATAGAAATACGCGATTATCTGTCAAAATTTCATAAAATGACAAAAATAGAACGTCATTTATTGACGAATGTGAATGTAGAAATGGAAAGGTCTGGTGGCATTAAGAATTTGTGACATGGTTTTACAGGTGTAAGAAGTTGCAATTTCGAGATATTTACAATTAAAAGAGAACAAAAATGTCAAAAATTGAGCTTTTTTCACCTGATGAGGTAGCAGCCAAATTTCTTCAGGAATATAAAGAGCATAGACCGCGGATAATTTGTAACACAAAAAATTTTTTTTTGCAGATGCGGAATTTAACAGAAACACGCGATTATTTGTTAAAGTTCCATAAATTGACACAAGTAAAACGTCGCTTCTTGACGAATGTGAATGCAGAAATGGGATAGGCCGCACGCCAATAGGAATTTGTGACATGGTTTTACAATTTTGAAAATTGAAGTTTAGAAATATTTACAATTAAAATACGAAAATATCGAAAATCGGCTTTTTCGCCTGATGAACTAGCGACGAAATTTCTTCAGAAATGGCAAGCGCATAAACAACGGATAATTAGTAAAGCAACAAGAAAAATTTTGCAGATGTTAATTTTGATAGAAATTTTCTAATTTTTGATAGAAATGCCAAAATTCCCATAATTGCCAAGACAGTTACTCATTGATGAATGTCAACGCAGAAATACGTACAAATCAAACAGAATTCCTGGTAGAGAACGAGTCCACCAACATTTGGCAAGTTTTTTTTGTTCGATGTGGCGTATTTACGCAGGTATAAAACTTCAGATGAACGGCGTCGTATCATGCCGATAACATATAGCGAACGCGGCGATATCACTGAGCTTTAGATCAGCTGTACAGATAACCGTATCGTGTAAATAGCTGCACTTCGTTTGTAGCACACGTTCTCAAGATACCTTCTCTAGATACGGCTAATATTGTGTGCAAAGTTCACTATACTGTTCACCAAGATTTGACAGACACATTGTATAGTTTGAACTTTTTACACACACAGCTTGTCGTCTGCCCTCAAGCGGCCGACACCCTACGAGAGCCCGGCGTAGAGCGAGAACCACAGATAGAACGTCAGCCAATCTGTATTGTTGTAGTGGTACTGCGTTCCGCTGCGATTGGAATTGTCTTCAACCCTAAGCATGGTAGTTGCGGTTTGGCATTTAGAGGTTTCGTATCGGCTCATGTGGCTGCTGGACCTACTGAGTGCACCAAACATAAACCACGCATGTGCCAAGAACAAGAAGTAGGGACCATGGGTCGGTCGACAAGCACAAGCAAGCGCTGCGTCACCACTTGGCAGAAGCGTATCGCATCGCTTCGCTCCAGTTTTCACTCTCGACCGCATTCCCAGTTGCGTTGGAACGCTCCTTCGATTTCGGCTCGCGTTCTTAAGTCCACAACCAAGCGCGGCAGTCCTCGAAGGGGTTTGGCCGACGTCGACGCTTCGTCCACTAGCACGTTGTTGATCTGGAGAAATTGGAGAGACGCGCACCGCTCCACGAAGTGGCCGTAGCTTAGCAGCAGGCAGTGGGAGTCGGTACAACCTCTGAAGGAGACGAGCATAGTACCGATGGCGAGCCTTCGCAGATTGGGCGCCAGTTCCGAGAGGGAATCGAGCAGTCTTGGACTGCCGTTGGATTGAATGAAGTGGTCCAGGGCCAGTTCCTTCAGGAGCGGCACGGAGCCGTGGTGACAATGGAATCCGGGAGACGTCCGAAACCAGTAAAGCCAAAGAGTCTCCAGGGTGGGCGCTAGCTCGACGACCAGGGCCTTCCACGTCCCGTCGCCCTCATAGCAGTAGCACTGGCTGTTCCCGCTCGAACTGTTCACCTGTGGCAGGACAAGATGGCGCAGCGAAGTTCGATTCCAACGAACGAGCGGCTCGAGCCCGAGATCGGTTTCGAGCGTGTCAACGGAGGGCAGCCGCAGCAGGGCTCTGAGCAGCCAGCGCACGGGGAGGAAGGCCACGGTGTCGTTCTCAAAGGGCCCCATGAACACCTTGTGGGTTTTTCGCCCGGTCCCACCTGGGCGACACCTTACATTACGAGACACAGCGTGCGCCTTTGTTCGTTCGTTCGTTGGGTGCGAGCAAGCGCACCCGCACCCAAGCACACTCACGCACGCACGCACGCACGCACGCACGCACGCACGCACGCACGCACGCACGCACGCACGCACGCACGCACGCACGCACGCACGCACGCACGCACGCACGCACGCACGCACGCACGCACGCACGCACGCACGCACGCACGCACGCACGCACGCACGCACGCACGCACGCACGCACGCACGCACCCACGCACGCACGCACGCACGCACGCACGCACGCACGCACGCACGCACGCACGCACGCACGCACCCACCCACGCACCCACGCACGCGCGCGCGCGCGCGCACGCACGCACGCACGCACGCGCGCACGCACGCACCCATTCGCCCCGCCGAGGCCTGGCGAACCCCCCAACCTTCAGTTGTCTCAACGGCGCAGCACAACCCCTTCTCCACTGTCCCTCCAGCAGACGCCGAAGTAGTGTTTTCAAGGCTTGGAAGGCACATTCGGCTATCCACTGCGGTTCCCTATAGTTGTAGTGGATTCTAAGATCCAAGCTCACTTCGAGTTTTGCAACGCCTGACCATCCCTGATAGAGCTGGCCTAGGCCGGTCAACAGCTGCTCATAGTGCGCCAACTTAGTTATGTATGGGCTTGTGAAGCCAGCAGCGGTCGTCGCTTCTATTTTCAACGCGTAGTAGTTGTCTGAAGAACGAATTTTTATACTCCACAAAAAAGTGTGGAGTATATAGCGATTGTGCGCGAAACGCAGTAATTTTAACCGGATGGCGTTCGCGCGTGCAGCGGCGATTTCCAAACGGTCTTTTGCGTTGGGTAGGCCTAGTGGGTGGGCAGGGTGGACACCAAACGGGGTCACGCTCCGGGACCTCGTTGGCGGAAAATTCAAAAATTTAAATTTTCAAAGTACTGAAAATTGGGTTGGGCAAGGTAGAACTCGAAAAAGTTGCATATAATGGTATATACTATCTTTTGATATGTTGTAGTACTCGATAGGGCCGAGGGTGGAAGAAATGAATTGGATCGCTGCGGGACCCATTTTGGCGCCAAATTTGAAAAATTCGCGATTTGTCGCGATTTTCCAACTTTGACGGTTTGCTGTGCGCGATAGGTAGCAGCTAGAGCCGCGAGACCGCTTTTGGTGCTCCTTCCCAGATGTCCTCTATCGAATGAGCCATGAACGGAGAAAATCGGTTGAGACACAAAAAAGTTATCTTGGTGGAACTTTTTTGACTCCGGGGTCAAAAATAGCGCTTTTCGCGTTTCGACGTCTGTAGCGCCCGAATGCGTTGCGGGATCGTTCCAAATGTGGTTCTAAACGATTCTACGTTGAAACCTGGTCCAGAAAAGTGTTTTTGAAAAATTTTCAGAGCTACAGTAACCCTACCGCGTCCATTTGATTTTGGGTGTCGGGTCGACTTTGGCAATATTATACTTGATTTCGGGGTTTTCGGGGGCGCTGATTACGAATTTGGCATTCGTTTAGCGCTTAGATGATGTAGATCACGAATTCGGCATTAGTTTTCCGATTGGGAGTGTCAGGGGGCCACAACAGCAGATGAGTCACCGTGCGTAGGAGTTCAAATTTGTGGAGTATACTGCGTCCCCCCGGACGACTTGCCTGGTTCAACGAATGCTTGAGGGGGAGCCGGGGAGTTGACTGGGCTAGGGGGGAAACTAAGAAAGGGGGATCTGTGAAGGGTGTACCTGGGAAAGGGGGGGGGGAGTGGGAAAATGAGGAAATGGGAAGGGGGGGGGGGAGGATAGGAAGGGGAGAACTGGGCTTTTTGGCACTCCGCCCCGACGAAGTCGGCGGAGAGCAGTAGGCAACCGGAGGGAACAAGGTTTCTGTGCCCCCTCATAACTTTCGCTAAACCAAACCGATTCACAAGCGGTTTTTTGCGTTCGATAGCCCTTGTGGACGCGCAGGGTGGAAAGGAACCTAGAAAATTCCGGTAATGGAAAAATTTTTTGAAAATTCAAAAATTCAAATTTTTACTAAGTAAAAAAAATTGTTTGTGCTCCCATTTTCGCAAAACTTGATCAAAATGCACCATTTTTGGATATGTTGTAGCTGTTGGGGAGGCGGGCCAGGGATTTCATTATTGGGAATTTTGGACGCGGCACAGACGGGTTACGGTAGATTCAAATTTTGAAAACCCGGTTCAGGCCGTTCAAAAAATCATATCTCGCGATTTACTGGACGGATCGGGCTGAGATAAAATTTCCGGCCGGCGTCTAGATGTGCTCTTTCGTTAAAGACCGAAACCGGCAAAATCCATCAAGGGACTCGGGAGTTATCCGGTCACAAAGGGTTTCCGTTCGGGACCAAATTTGGGGATTTTGGGATTTTACCGGTTTTTTCGCCGAAACACGTGGTTCTACCGGGAAACGGACACCGCCAATCGATTCTACGCTAAAATCTGGTCCGGAAACATAATTTTTGGTTTTTCGAGCTGCCGTCACCCGGCCGCGGCGAATTTTTGAATCCTGGGCCGAAATTTTCAAAATCGAGTTGACAGTTGCTTCGGGGGTTTTCGGGGTCCGGGAGTTCGAATTTCGCGTTAGTTTTGCGATTACTGTTCACTTTCGACCCTTTTCGGATGGTTAAGCGTGGGTTTGTGGCAAAAATTTGAAATCCCGGGGTAGTATTGAGATGCAGCGCGGTGTAGCGGGACGGTCGAAACAAGTTCGGACAATAGGTTTAGGGCCTTTTGACACCGGTTGTGTGCTTGCGAGCGCTCTCGGAGATGGCGAGCGCCATAATTGTTGGTTTGAAATGCCGCGGTGGTGTCGCCCTTCTGTGCTTAGCGAAGTCGGCCTCCTTGCCTGTTTCAGAAGCGCCATCTATTAGCGCGCTTCTTTCCCGCTCGGTGCACAGATGCGTCCTTGTGCGCGCGGCTGACCATTTGCCAGTAGTACATGGCCGTCGTTGTCGCGATGAAATCGCCGTGCGTGTGTGCCTCAAGCTGATACGCCACGTAGCACCCAATGAGCGAGCCAAGGTCATGTACGAGTTACCGACTTGCCGTACGCGTTATCGATTTGGTTAGCGTTGCGACCGCTTCTTCTACGTTTTGCCACTAGTGCGAGATCGAGAGTCGGCATGCGCTCAAGGGAGAAGAAATCGCGCTACACTGGAATAGAACCAGCAAGCGAAGTTTTCACACAGATCAGATGCTCCCCATTAGTAGTGGATGTAAGGGGTGTAGCCAGGCGGTTTTTTTTAAGCTGGGCGGATTTAAAAAATTTAATTTAAAAATTTCAGTTCGATTGAATTTCGCTCCGTGCCTTGATAGTAGCCAGCTAGTGATAACCGTTGAACCGGACCGTGTGGCTTCAAAATATTTCGATCGAAATTCAAAAATTTCGTTGCGATTGAACTTCAATTTGAGCTGTGAAAGCAGTGCGCTAAGCGTGCTAACTAGTGAACCTAGCCGTGTCGCTTCGAAACATCTCGATCGAAATTTAAAATTTCGCTTCGATTTTACTTTGCTTCGAGCTGTGCAACTGTTGAGCTAGTGACTACTAGTGAACCTACTAGCCGTGCAGCGTCGACCGAAATTTCGATCGAGGTTGTCAAGTACTTTTGAATTTCGATATAGATTTCAAAGTTTTGTTCAGACCGCTGTCGTTGAACTTCGAGCTAATACGTCCAGTGCTGCTACTGTATGTGCCTACTAGCGTGTTTCGTGCGTCTGATTAGGCGACGTGCGCCACACAAGAGGCTGCTGTGTGACTGTGCGTCAACGTGCATTCCGTCGAAATCGAACAGAATTTCAACGCATGAATCGTTTCACGACAGCTCTAGCACTGCGCAAGCGTGCGGCAGCGCTTTTCCGGGAAGTGGCAAGACGGACGCGCCTGTGGTCTTATATAGGCAGGGGCTGCCTCACAAGTGGCCACACAAGTTGCCACATTTGGCTCGGAAGAGGCCTCACTTTGCTCACTTGTGGACAGTCGTTTTTGCGAGTCCGCGGCCAGAGATTGTCTGCCCAAGATACCACGAGGTATGGATGGTCTCGTCTCGTGCATGCCGCCGACATAATTACTGGGTGCCAGCGCGTAAACGATCGTCGGTCTGAGGCTTCTACTGATCTCACGAATGTGCAGGCATAGATAATCTCATGTGTGGTCGCATACTCGCCCTCAAATTCACAGTTCCTGGTTGGCCGCTGTAGCTATGTACGTACGCACATGCGACCGTCCCATCAGATCTCACCTCTCCCGCCTACTGGGGGTAGGAGCGCTGACAAGTCAGTCAAAGGCACGCCGCCCTCGGTCTGCCTCTCTTACGGGCGGGTTGGCGCGCAGACGCCCCCACTGAGGTTGTGAGGATTATTTCCTCCCGCCCACAGCAAACGCCATGAGTGATTCTGACCGGAAGTTGGATGACGCCCTCGCGAAGGGCCTTGGTGGAACTGAACGGACGGGTGCCGCCGGCATTCTTGCAGCTGCCGTCGCCAGCATGGGCTCTCCAATCCATCGTTCGCCTCCTGGTGCTGCCGTTGGCACCACGCTCGATCCCTACGGGGCCTCTCGCTCTACCCAGCCGGTAGATGCGAGCGCGTCTACCGCCCTCACCGCCTATGGGTGTTGGGGCAACGCCGCTTACCCCTACGATTCAACCCCGTGGCTTGTGAACTACGGTCAAGGAAACGAACAACAGTCGGCCTCTGCTTCGCTCTACGAGTTTAACTGCACCCAATCGGCGTCTTCTTCCGTCGAAGTCCCGTCTCAGTCGACCGGGCAGGAGACAGCCGAGGAGGCTCAGGAGAAGTCGAAGGCCAGCAAGAAGGCGGCCAAAGCGAAGAAGCGCCGCCACAAGAAGGCCAAACAAGAGAAGAGGCGACAGTTTGAGTTGTTCAACAGCAATAGTGCGTGGGCCAATCTAGGGGACATGCCGAGCATGAAGGCCAGGGCCGTCATCTTCAACCACCTTCCGGTGGTCGCTTCGGACGTAATCAGTGGCGCCTATCGGGTGCTTGCCATCCGTGTGGGACTCCGCAAGGCAGAGAAGTTGACGAACGAGATCCTGAACGCTAGCATCTGCGCCACAAAAGAACGGCGAAGCAGAAAGCGAGCCATAGCGCGGGAGAAGAAGAAGTTCGACCTCGATTCTAGCCTAAATATAGCCTAAGTTGTTCGTCGCTAGGTATTGCTGTTGCGTTTGTCGGACTTGCCATCACGTTTGTCGCAGTTGTCGTCGAATTTGTCGTCGCGTTTGTCGTAATTGACGTCGCATTTGTCGGACTTGTCATCGCGTTTGTGTATGTAGCTGTCATCGCAATTGTCGCAGTTGTCGTCGCGTTTGTCGCAATTGACGTCGCATTTGTCGGACTTGTCATCGCGTTTGTCGTAGCTGTCATCGCAATTGTCGCAGTTGTCGTCGCGTTTGTCGTAGTTGACGTCGCATTTGTCGGACTTGTCATCGCGCATGTCGTAGTTGTCGTCGCAGTTGTCGTCGTTTTGTCGTCGCGTTTGTCGTATAAGACGTCGCATTTGTCGGACTTGTCATCGCGTTTGTCGTAGTTGTCATCGCATTTGTCGCAGTTGTCGTCGAATTTGTCGTTGGGCTTGTTGCAAATGTCGTCGCAATTGTCGTCAAATTTGTCATTGCGTTTGTCGTAAATACCGCCATATTTGCCGGGTGTAGCAGTACATGTTGCGCTCGCAAGGCCCTTCGCGAGGGCGTCATCCAACTTCCAGTCAGAATCACCCATGGCGTTTGCTGTGGGCGGGAGGAAACAATCCTCACTACCTCGGTGGGGCGTCTGCGCGCCCACCCGCCCATAAGAGAGGCAGACCGAGGGCGGCTTGCCTTTGACTGACTTGTCAGCGCTCCTACCCCCTGTAGGCGGGAGAGGTGAGATCTGATGGGACGGTCGCATGTGCGTACGTGCATACTGTAGCTACAGCGGCCAACCAGGAACTGTGAATTTGAGGGCGAGCATGCCACCACACATGAGATTATCTATGCCTGCACATTCGTGAGATCAGTAGAAGCCTCAGACGGACGATCGTTTACGCGCTGGCACCCAGTAATTATGTCGGCGGCATGCACGAGACGAGACCATCCATACCTCGTGGTATCTTGAGCAGACAATCTCTGGCCGCCGAGTCGCGAAAACGACTGTCCACAAGTGAGCAAAGTGAGGCCTCTTCCGAGCCAAATGTGGCAACTTGTGTGGCCACTTGTGAGGCAGCCCCTGCCAATAAAGACCGCAGGCGCGTCCGTCTTGCCACTTCCCGGAAAAGCGCTGCCGCACGCTTGCGCAGTGCTAGAGCTGTCGTGAAACGATTCATGCGTTGAAACTCTGTTCGATTTCGACAGAATGCACGTTGACGCACAGTCACACAACAGCCTCTTGTGTAGCGCACGTCGCCTAATCAGACGCACGAAACACGCTAGACACATACAGTAGCAGCACTGGACGCATCAGCTCGAAGTTCAACGACAGCGGTCAAAACAAAACTTTAAAATCTAATTCGAAATTCAAAAAGTACTAGACAACCTCGAACGAAATTTTGGTCGACGCTGCACGGCTACTATGGTTCACTAGTAGTCACTAGCTCAACAGTTGCACAGCTCGAAGCGAAGTAAAATCGAAGCGAAATTTTGAATTTCGATCGAGATGTTTCGAAGCGACACGGCTAGGTTCACTAGTTAGCACGCTTAGCGCACTGCTTTTACAGCTCAAATCGAAGTTCAATCGCAACGAAGTTTGTGAATTTCGATCGAAATATTTTGATGCCACACGGCCCGGTTCAACGGTTATCACTAGCCGGCTACTATCAAGGCACGGAGCGAAATTCAATCGAAGTGAATTTTTCAAATTAAATTTTTTAAATCCGCCCAGCTTAAAAAAAACCGCCTGGCTACACCCCTTACATCCACTACTCCCATTGCTAAACGGATCAGGCGGAGTGCCACCTTGACACTCGCGGAGTGTCACGTTTAACTAGTACTGCCTAGGAACACAGCTGCTTTGCGGTCTGACATCGCGCGAATTGCAATGAACACCAACCCAGACTGGACTTACCACGTCTTCTGTCAACGATGAACGTTGCCTTAACAGCCTTAGCCATTCTACCTCTTTCCTTCGCGTGACCCCCCGCTTCGCGTGACCCTGCCAAAATCAGGAGCGGCACTTTTGAAAATTAAATTTCTCGCGTGACCCTACCTTAAAGCGGCACTTTTTGAGCGGCACTTTTGAGGCCAGCACAGTATAAGTATGGTGGCGGCACCAAAAGTGCGGCACTTTCAGCCAGCCCCGAAATCTCGCGTGACCCTGCCAAAATCAGGAGCGGCACTTTTCAAAATTAAATTTCTCGCGTGACCCCCATCCCAAAACGGGACGATCCGAAGGAAAGAGCTACGGACGACCGATCTCGACAGCTCGCGCCAGCTTCTGCACACTTTACCCATTGCCACTGCTTCACTTATTCTGAAGTGGTCGAATACTTCACACTGGCAATCTTCCGGCAACGCAGAAAGGAAGTCAGCAGTCTGATGAACTTCCATGACGTCGTGTGGACATTCAAGGATTTGTTAGTTACGTATCCGTTGAGGTCAAAACTTCGGTGTTAAAAGTACAGTGTATCACTCTTGCGGCGCTCTTGAATACACCTTGCCGACCTGAGCATAGGTAAGCTTCAGTTTCCTGCTCAAAAGGTTGCGATGAATCATGGCCGACTGTGGTTGCGTTCATGGTTGTGCATTACGATGCAGTACCGCTGTAGTGTTTCGACACAAACAGTGTTAGAAATTTCGGGCAATAGAATAATTTGGGGGGGGCATAGGCTCAGAAAAAAGCCATACATGCACATATCTCGAGATCGTGGCTTAGTGACTGTGACGCAACATAAAGAGATCAGATTTGCGGTAGACTCGTCGCGAGACGCGGCCGTCGCTCACTCGCCTTTTGGCATGACGAATGAAAGTCGTCTGTGACCGGTGCGACGGGACGAAAGGAAAGAGCACACTTGCCGTAGCCTTCCTGCGACGACTGGGGTCTCCTATAGTGTTCTTGCAACTCGACTTGTGATGCCATTTTCCTGCGCGATGCCCCAGACACCACAAACGGGCAGCTGTAGCTCTTTGGTGTAGAACTCGAGGACCACAGACAGACGCACGTCAGTCAGACCAGTAATGTTCTGGACTTGTCTTCAAACCCAAGCGTGGCAGTCGCGGTTTGACTTACCTACAGTATAGCCGTCTTCGTGTCGACTCAAGCGGCTGCCGCACTGGAACGTGCTTGCGAATGAGTGCTAGGATGATCCATGCAGTCAAATCTTGACAATCTGTTTAGTAGTATTAGAGGTGGTCGGCTGATAACCCTTTTCTCCAATGCTCAAAATTTCAAATTTCAAAAATTTCAAAAGTTCAAAAGTTCAAAAAAAAATTTCAAATTTCAAAAATTCAAATTTTAAAAATTTCAAAATTTCAAATTTCAAAAGTTCAAAAGTTCAAAAAATTTCAAAATTTCAAAAAAAAGTTCAAAAGTTCAAAACTTCAAAAATTCAAAAAATTTAAAAAGTTAAAACTTCGAAAGCCGTCTGATGTGACTTGTATTTGTGTATGCGTGGTTGTTTTCTCCAATGCCCACCCCAAGTCAACACCAAATCCAGTCGACCGACTTAATCCGGTCGACCATGAGTATAAATAAGGACGATATCGACTCACCACTTCATTCTAATCAAAATGAAGTTCTGCGAGAATACGATTGTGCAGTCGAAGGTCTTCTTCGGGCGTTACGGGAGGAAGTGTGTCATCCCCTCCATTTCCTCTACTCTCATCATCGCTTGTCTACTAATCTACTTCCGGCCCACCCTAGTCAAACCCGGAAGTGTGCAAAAGCTCGAGTCGTCTCCCTGCGACAACAACACCACCAAGGAGATCATCGTTAGTCTGGGCACTCTCTACCAGCCTAGTCGCCATTGCCTCGTCTATTGCACCGACACCAAGAAGGCCAACGTGTTCGATTGCTTCGATCGAACCAAGGCGTGGAACCATCGCTTTCTGCATCCTGTGGAACCAGAAGTCTTCGAAAACTGCGACACCTACTATCACACGGACCTGTGCCGAATTCCAGTCATCTTGAAGGCCCTTAGAGGTGGGTGTGTCGGTGTGGTGGAAGAGTGTGTGTGTGTTAGTAGGGTTGGCCAGTTGGAAATGAGATTGTGTTGCAGGGTACGATGGACTCGGAGAGCGCCATACGACAAGTCATCCTCGACCCGAAGAGCAAGGGAGGCCTAACGGCCAACCTCCAGCAGATCCAACAAGAAGCACAAAAACTGACAACTGACAACGTCACCCTTGAAGATGTCGAGAACGTTCGCAAGGAAGAACCGAGAATTCAAATATCCCGCAAATATAGAAGGAGGTTCAAGAGAGTACCATTTTATGCGGCGAAGCATGGAGAGTGCCTAGCAGCCGACAGCGGATTCCTACCTGAGCTACCCTCCCTACCATGCATGATCCTAGTGGTCGACGTCTTCTCCCGTATGGGGTATGCATACCCCTGCAAGAAACCGAATGCGAATATTGTGGTCCAAGCCTTGGAAAGCATCTTCGAGCAACACCAACTCCAACCCAAGTCATTCGTCTCTGATATGGGTATGAGTTGAGTTCTCTCGTTGACCGAACTCTGACAGTTGCCAACAAGAGACAGTTTGCAGGCACAGAGTTCAAAAATGCCAAAGTCGCGAAGTTTATGAATGAGAGAAACATCAAGCAGTTCTACAGCGTGGATCCGGTTACCAAGACGGCAATAGTCGAAAGACTCCAAAGGTATTCTACACGCGCCACCAACAGCAGACACGAGTAACTCTACGACAATTCCAGAACCATCAAGCAAAAGGTGTACAAGTACATCTCGGCAACGGGAAGCTTCGATGTGGACCTAGACACCATCATCGATAACTACAACAACCAGTGGCACAGATCCCTACCACCCAGAATGTCTCCCTCGGAGGCGGCCGAGCCGGAAAACCACGATAGGGTGTACCGACACCTTTACACCAAGAGGTGGACAGCCGCCAAGAATGAAAGATTCAAGCTGTACTTGGGCCAAAAAGTCAGAACGGCCAAGTTCAATGATGGATTCACCAAGGGCTACAAGCTGACCAACTGGTCAACCGACATTTACACAATCAAGGTAGCACTCGATTTGATACACGACGATAAATGTACACAGAAACACTTTAGGTGCGACTGCCCAGTCGACCACCTCGCTATCGGATCGAGGACACCTCCGGGAGATTGCTGCAAGGGTCTTGGTACCAGTACGAACTGCAACCAGTACCAGGGGACACCAAGGAACAACTCCTGTTCCCCGTCAAACGAGTTCTCCGAAGGCGCAAGAACAACACCACGGGAGAAGATGAAGCCCTAGTGATCTACGATACTCCCATCCACAAGAAACACGCGGAATGGGTTAGGGAAAGCCAGCTAGCTAACGGCTCCATCATTCATCAGTAGCCCTCGCTCTCCCCTCCAAACTGTCTAGATCGTGTTCGCCACCCTCGTCGGGTTCTGGTAGCATCTTGGTTCGAATTCCACCAGGCAAAACCACACGCTTGCAGTAGCGGTAGTCCAATCCACGCTTCGTAACCTCCAGCTGGTACATCTTCTTGTTGCGGTAGACGAATCCGCGGTTGACCCCGCTGACGGGTCTCTGGTTCTTCAAAACCCCCATAAAGTGTAAAGGCGTAAAGCTGTTGTGTACCTGCAAATTGCAAGTGACAGACTCACAGATGCAAGCAAACACATTTGATGCACACCTTTGAAACCCCCTTGGATGAAACTTTGGTCTTTTGGGGGTCCTTAGCGGTCATGTCAGGAGTGTAGTTGTCAGTGCCATTGATCACATCCAGGGCCAATGCCTCGATCGCCGGGGTGACCTTTGTGAAGGCGCAGTAGGTCTTGGCCGCCAGCGCACAAACACCGGCACCAATGACTGAAGTGAAAGAGTTGCAAACCCAGGAGAACATAACAGGAGCGATGTAAGCTTACATTCCGCCTTAAAGGTGAGGGGGCGCCTAGCCGCTAGGGGATCATCAGGATTGGCGATGGTCTTCCACTTTTCTGCCAGGTATG